>SMSR01009041.1:90309-122129 GCA_019453355.1 Ceratina japonica | reverse complement strand
CCGTTATTAACATGTACGCTAATCAAGCAAGCTCCCCTTTTCTATAACTTGCATTTGACTTGCTATGTACCACATGAATCTCCTTAATTGTTTGTTACACATTACATAGTAAACTAAGCCTTTTAAAAGCCCACAAAAAATTAAGTTATTTGGCTCCATATTAAAGACCTTATTCCGTTTTGAAGTGTGTCCGGATATTAATGGGAGAGTCACTGTATTTCTTTATATTAATTTTCTCCCCAATTCGTATTGTGTGTAGTAACGTAATATATATTTGTATATTGTTTATCAAAATTATTAAAATACTTTTGCACTGGTTATATCGACGAAAGATATTTATATCTGCACGTGACGGATAAAATTTCGGAGCCCACGGAGTCGTGTAAACGTTTTATAAAAATCGGCTCTAAACGAATTACAGTAGAACGTAAAGTGCGGCAATCTATTCAGTTACAATCCAGTGAGGCATCCGGCGATCGGGAGCTGTTTGAGCTTCGAGCGACAGTTTTCAGAGAGTTAGCCGTTGATTACAAAGGAAGGTCCTGTAATAACGACACGGTGTACGTGGACGTCCAAACAAGAATTTCGGTTCCGATTTTAGCAGGAAGGGTCTCGGGGTATCTGTCGGCGTATCTATCGTCCGCGAATTAACCGAGCGCGAGGTTTCGCCCGGTGCACTCGCATGGCTGAATGTGCAGGAAGCGAGCCGCGAATAAGAGAGACGGCTGCGGCAGGGAACGGAGCGCGGGCCATAGCCGGCCGCCGGCTGCGGGACAGGGACAGAGGGACAGATAGAACAGAGTCGATATTACGGCTCTCGAACTATTGCTCGCGCAAAAGTTCGTTCGACGGTTTAACGGTGGCATTTCGCGGTAACTCGAGAACCCATTGTCGAATCTTCGTTGCATATCGGGGGCCGGGATCGATCCCTGCCCGGCCGCGATCCTCGAAACTGGAATGCCTCTTCGAGAACCGTTTTCCCTCTCCGTCCGCCCGTCCTGTTTCCGTCTGTCCGACCCCGGAACCCCGTGGCCCCTGTTACTTTCGCGCGCGCTTAATGAATTCGGTCGGCCGACTCGTTGAAAGAGCCGTTCGGTTCGAGAGCCGCCCGGATAGACTTAACGAAATTCCATCGACGCTAGGAGGCGCACGCGATAAAATTACGGACACGTAACTGTCCGCCGGACCGGCTGGAATCGTCGCAGACGTAATAGAATTTTCCCTCCGATTGAATCGCGCCGACAGAGGCCGGTCATTTCGAAACCGATTGGGGGATGTTCTCGCGAAACGAATCGGTCAAGAGGCTAATCAAGGGGCCGAAGGGCGAGGGGGGCGTGTAGTAGGGTCTCTTCTGCCGATGGAACGATCGTTGACCTTCCCCGGTACATATCGGCAGCGGGAAGTTATTACCCCAGTCCCGCGGTCGTTTTATTTCGCATACTTGCGGCTTTAAAAAGGTTCGATCGGCCGCGGACGGCGTCCACCGGATCGGAGAAAGGCTATTTTTCTCCTCGCTCCCTCGCAGGCATCGAGCCACTCGCTCGCCCGACGCCATTATGATATTTTCTAAGAAGCGGTCTAATTCCTGCCCCTGGGTCGAAAGTTTTCTTTTCTCCCCGCTGCCCCCCTACCGCCGTCTCGCTGCTGCCGCCGTTTACCGCCCGCTGAAGTCCGCTTCAATTTCTTTCATCGTTTTGTTTCTCTTTCATAAACGTGGATTGTAGCCGGGGAAAACGCTTTTGTCTCCTGTCGCGCGCGCGCCTCTCGGTACATATTTACTCGCGGCGGTGTTCAGCTTCGGCATATAATTGCGATCGCCGGGGATAGAGAGAGGCGAAACCAGATGGAAATAGGGACACGGGCGGCCGGCGCGAGACGGAAGAAGCTCGCATAGCGGCAGTCGAATTTCCGGGGATGAAAATAATCCTCGAGTGTCCCGGCGGTGAGTCTCGGTAAATTCCTCGATTCATCGAATTCGCAGGGACCCGGCCTCCCGCTCTAACGCGATCTCTCACTCCGCCCGATCCGATCGTTTCCGTCGCGGCAGCTTCGTTTCCGGGTTTGCTCTCAAAGCTCGCCGGCGAGCGAGAAAAAGGAAAACAGGCGACGAAGAAAAGAAGGGAAGGTTTTGTTCGGTATTGGTCAAGATTTTCCCTCTATTCCGCTCGACAAGAAGGTGAAGAAGAAGAAGAAGAGTCGCAAAGAAGAAAAAAAAGGAGAGTTCCTCTCGTCGGCGGGATTCGCCCAGCGTCTGTCGAGGGATAGAAAAATATTTGAGGACGGCGCCGAGAGGGACGCGCGGCTCGATAAATTTCTTTATTCCGACTGTTCAGAAAATTGAATTTCATTCGAAATAAAGATCCGCTCCGGTGCTTATCGGGGCTGAACGGCTAGAAACGGTATCGGAACGTAAAGCACCAGGGACGCCCCCGATCGATTACGCTTCCCCCCCGCGCTTTATACATTGTCATTCGGACGCATTTGACAGAGGCGTCGCGTCGGCTTCTGTCGGCCGGCCGCCGCTATCCAGCACGTTATTTCCTTCTTAACGCGTCCGCGGGGATGCCAGCTAATTAAAACGGAGAACAGGCAGCCCCTGTTCGCGTTAATAACCGCGTCCACCGTGAGCGAACGTTCTCCGCGTTCCATTTAACATTGGACCCGTACGCCGCGCCGCGCGTATTCCTCACGGACACACGTGTTCCTGTATTTTTAATCCTTCTTTTTTCATCCCCGCCGTTCGTGCGCGACACGCGCGGGCGGCGGGGCCGCGCGCGTTAATTGCGGAAAATTGAGTTGATTAGAGAAAATTGCCGGAAGAAAGCCAGAATCGAGCGTGAACGCGCGCGGCCTTTTTAATTAAGCTTGGCCGCGTTTCGTCGCGGGACGCCGCCGCCGCGCGATTCACTCGCGCTGCGACGGACTGCGAGACCTGATATCTCTCCTCCCCCGATTACCTCAAAACGCGGGGCGAAAATTATGAACAAATATTTCTAATTGCCGGCGCGCCACGTCGTTCCTCTTGTTCTGGTGTGCGGCTCGAGCAGCCCCCGTCGCGTGGCACGGGACACGGTATCAAATATAAAGCACCGCTTCTAATTAAGGGACTAACGTTTAATTAAAAGAAGAGTGGCCGACGTTGTCGCGGTTGCGCCGAGCGTCGCGTCTTCGACGATCGTGCATCTCGAGTAAATTAAAGGGGGCCGGGCGCCTCGACGTGTCGCGTCGCGACGCTCGCCGCGTGCGCGGTTTCACCCCGTCTTCAAAAGCCAACTTAGCGATGCCTGTGCCCGCGTTAATCGGTTGCCAATTTGGGTAACAGGATTAACTTTGTTGTACCAATGTCTAAATGCTTGCTTATAATTAGTAAAGCGAAGGAAAATGGCTCGCAAAGTCTAATTAGAGATACCCCTGTTTTATTTAATTTCAGAATCAGAGAATTGCCTTAATTATTTTATTATGTTAATTTCTTACCGTATTCGATTAACGCTCGCACGTTAATGCTTTGAGGGAGAAGTGCACGGGAGCATGTACCTGCCTGAGACCGCCTTACACACGCTGCTCGCGAGATTCCACGTCGGCATTCATCACAAGGCGACAAGTGCAAGGGCTGTTTTCTCCCCGGCTGCTTCTTTCCCACACCTCGTTCTGCGTTTCGCTCTCCGCCTTGTCTATCCCCCCGGCCTCTCCGTCCGCTTCGGCCGTCCGATTCCGTCTCCGTCATTCATTAGATACAACTCGCCGGCGTACGCGTCCCGTCGAGCGAAGATTTCCGCCCGTTCACGAGCAAACGCGTGTAATTACACGAGGTTGGAACGAGCGCGTCGGGTTCATCGTCTCACCGTTCCTTTGCCCCCTTTCATCATTCTTTTTCCTCCTTATCCGTTTCTTATTTTACCTCTAGTTATACTTTAATGACGACTGTTTACGTTAACCGATAGTATTTTGTTTATTGCGGTCCATTTTTTAAACGCTCGCTGGGACGTTAGATAGGAGGTTGGGCAAACGTTGGCTACGGTTATCTAAGCACACCTGAAGGCAGAATAATTTCGCTTATTCTTGATACGCATCTGCTAACCACTATATTTGTTTGCCATCAGCGTTATTTGCATACAGAGTGTGATTTTATTCGCGATGTGGAACGCCTCGTGGCATTACCAAGAGATTTATCTTCTCCCGCGAACGTGTAAAAAGTGGCCACACTATATTATCGTGTGTTGCGGGTTATTATACTTACTGAGAAACGTTTCGAAATGCGTTAAGCCACATCTCTGTTGTTGTACACGCGCAGCGATGTACTGACTTAAAAACTAGTTCCATGTTTCAGGCGAAAGCGGATTATACATGTTTCCCATTAAATCTGGAGTAAAAATGTTGTGCATGGAAATTAGTATGTTCGCAATGTCGATGAATTGGTAGTAATGCTTTAGCATCAAACGGTGAGGCGCGTTCGAGAATGCTATAAATCTTTATACACCCGGAATTGTTACAAGGTTAACGACAGAACCGAAATAAATCAGCGCAGGGTAAGAGCATTTGCCTCTAGCCTTAGGCCTTAGGCTATCAAGTGGAGAGTTCCTTTAGTACATAAGTAGTACGGGTCAGTGCTTAGACTCACGCACCGTTTTCATCACTTCTAATAGGTCAGCTTAGTTATAGCTGCTTCGATTATGATCAACCTGTTTCAACTTGAAATATATATCCTCGGACCTCAAAGTGTGAGATAATTCACGCCTGGCACGTTCCGTCCAGTACTACGTTCTATTATATCATCAAACTTGTTTTAGAAAATTGGAAATAAGGAATTGCAGATGATTTCTTAATCACTATCCTTTGACATTAAACGAAGCAAGCGCTGGTCTAATATTTATCCTCTCGATTCATGCTCCCCTGAATCTGGAGACACCGTTCATGGCACGTGTACACACGTGCTCGTTCCAAATCGGCCGCGCCGTGCCAAACAGGCGAAATTCGAAAATTAACACGATCGATCGCGTCGATAGACCCTCTAGATCACGTAGATAAATCGTGTCGGCAGACCCTTACTCGGATTGCCTTGGAAATCGGAATCAGGAAGCGGCGATTCTGGCGCGGGTGACCCATTCCCTTTCTGGATCGGCGCTTCGAGTCCTGGCCCGGTCGGATTCCTCCGGTGACATTATCATTATAGCCGGTAGCGCAGCCGTTATTAGCGGAGCGGCGGCGGTGGCCAGAGCGCGAAGGAACGACGACGCCGGGTCGGGGGGCGCTTGCGCGGGAGATCAAAACCAGCGGGTTTCTCTGTCGCCTGGGATGATGGCTCGTGGCCCGCCTATTGATCTTGGCCAACGTTGCGCGCCGGAACGAGGCGCGCTCTCTCCTCGTTTCCGTACATACCAGCAACGCTGCTGCTGGGTTATGTGCGGTGCTGGTGCTCGCCTCGTCCCGCCTTGGCTCAGCGTCGCTCGCTCGCCCCGCGCTCTAGAGACCGCACCGGACCGAATGATACCACGGCAATCGAGATGAACCGGAGTCCCATGCGTGCGACAATCCTCTCGCTCCGAGCTCTGGAACTCTCTGTTCTCTCTCTCTCTCTCTCGTGTCTCTCCCCCGCACCCCCGTTGGGCGCTGGCTACTCCTTTTTCATACTTCCCTTATTTCTGCCAACTTCGGCCTCTTCCCTCTTAGATTTATCTCTTTCATGCTTACTTCTTCAGGATTTATCTCTCTCGCTGCTACATCCTCTTTCGTTCATTTTCCTCATATTACCGCCGCTGCGAAACTATATTTCTTAGATTTCTGCCCTCCTGCAGGCGCCCCCGTATGTTTACCTCTTTTATACTTGATTCTCTACTATGTACAATACTAGCTGGCTTTATTATAGGATTGTCTCTCCTATATTTACCTTACTTACTCCGGCTTCTATTGTGTTTATCTCCCTCATGTTCGAGTTCTTTGTATTAACCCCGCCTTTATACTTGCCTCCCTTCGCTTTATTTTTCCCCATACTTGATCTCTTTACGTCCCCCCCACTTTCTCTTATACGAGCCTCCCTTATAAGATCATCTCTCCTATATTACATTCCCCTCTGTTTTTTTTCCGTTTATCTTTCTGACGCTTACTTTTCTAATTTACCCTCCGTACATTCCTTTCAATTATTACCCCCGAGCGGAATTTGTTCACATTTTATCGCGTCCACTTATCCGCTTTACGCTCGCTACCCTCGCGTCGTCCTCCATTATGCTTATACGTCTTGCTTCTTTTACACTCAATTCTTCCGCGCTTGACACCGCTTATCATCATCTTTGTGCACAGTTTCGCAAGAACCGTGAAGAACAAAGCGAGACTGCCAGTCGCTCCATTATTAATAAAAGTAGCTTGGAACACGCCTCCGGGAGACGCTTAGATCTTTAAGTTTCGCGCAGCGTCGTTGACGCCTTGATGTCTTGTTGCGCTTTTCTTCTACGTACCAGGGGGTCGGCCTCAGAACACTGGGGCGACGCTTGTTGGTTTTTGCTTGGAAATTTTCGAGACTCCAGGCTGATTTGCTTTGTTTCTGGGTTGTTTGCGGAATTGTTCGGGGCTCAAGGGTGGGTTTCGTCATACGTCGCAGTTTTTATACTCGTACGTTCATTCCAGTGTTGTGACATCTCTGGTTTTTATATCGTATAGAATTTTAGTTTAATCTTTTGGTTTGATAATTTTGTGTGGAATTTTTCGTATAGAATTGTGTGTGTAATACCAATGCCTGATCGATTACTCTTTTAGATTGCACCTTTGCATACTCCTTTAGCTCTTCAAAAGATTCTTTCCTTAATTTTTTTCCTTAGCTTCCTTCCATAAATTCTTTCCTGAACTTTTTTCTATAGCTTCCACAGATTCTTTCCATTACTTTCCTTAGGTTGCTCCCTTAGTTTGATTCTTTAGTTTCCTCCCTTAGCTTACAAATTATTCAGCGAAAAATTATTAGTATACTAATTATTGGTATAACAATTATACTGCCATTGTATTCTAGTAATTTCATTCATGAATTAAATAAATAAATTATAATAAGGATCTTAATTTAATTATACTACATCCAATTACACTTTGTATTGATTTATTTTATAATAAATGGATTCGCTTCTTTTTATTCCTTCGATTGGAATTCTTTAATTCGTATGAGAGAGCGGATAGCGATTGTACTGAATTCGGAATGGCAAAGGAAGAGAACGTGGGGATCGACGTTCGTGCTTGTCAATTCCGTCAATTTTCGGTTTTCATTTATCAGAACGTACGCGGCTCAAATCGAGGCGCATTCCCGTCAACGTTTTCCCCGTCGCGATCGAATTTCCGCCAGGTCCGCAACAAAGTTTCGAACGCGACTATCGTTCCGCTGCGCGAGTTCGGCGTCGTCTCGCCGATGGCTAGATTGTTCATGTACAATTGCTATCCCTCGTTTCACGGTACCCAACTTGGCTTCGTAATATCGCGCGACACGGTTGAACGGCGCGGCGCGGCCGCGTTTTGGGCCGTCCGCCCCCCCGGTTTCCCGAGGAATCCGTGTTCCTCATAAATAAGATTGTCCAATCTAACTCGGCGAACACCGCCGCGCCGTTGTAACTGTGAATCACTAATTAAAATCCTCTATTGAAATCATAGAAATAATTCAACGTCAGCCATATATTATAACCGAGTAGCTCTCAATTAAATTCGCCCGCTCTCAAAATCCTCTTATTAAATTTTCTGATCTCCATTCCGCGTATCCCCTTCTTCCCGCCATCTTCAACGTCCTCCACATTTATTTCTATTTATATTCTCCGCGCTTCTTGCATTTATTTCATATTCAATATTCGCTTCTTTTTATTCCATTCTACTTCCGTGTTCCCCCGCCCTCTCGATCGGTTTCCGTACATTTCCCGATATTCGGCGTTTCCGTCAATTCGACGATACCCGTTGCCTTTCTAATCTCGGGGAACATTTCTCTTAAACTTTTCAAATTTTCCATCGGCACTATCAGTTTACGAGCCCCGCGCTATCGCCCTCGGGTCTACGAGCCGCGGAATGAATAATAAGCCGGCGAAACGCGAGCGCATAATAAATTCCGCGGGCATAAAAACGTGTACACTGAGGTCCGAGCTTCCTTTTTGCAATTTCCTAATTCACGCCGTTTCATTTGTTTCGCCTGACGCGATGCGGCCGTTGATTATTCCCGGCGATAAATTGTTATTACGGGCACGATGCACGGGTCGAAAGGGTGGCGAAACGGGCTGCTGGCCGCCCGGTCGGCCGCGTTCACGTTTTCCCGGATAGCAAAATCCTTGTAATGGCCGGAAGTCTTATCGTTCGCGGGAAACACGCGCGCGGATGAGATCGGCGCCCGAGCAGACGGCTGCACTCGAGATCCTATCCACCGGCGTTGGGTAGTTGCGATTCTTGTCGTCACACCGTTATCTGTTACACGGACAACCGATAAATGAGTAGATAAGTTATACCGGAGGAGAGAGTACTCGAATCCTGCTACCAACATCCTGGCTATAATGAATTTCGCAAAATTGTTTCACTGTGTACCTTAATTAAAAAGTAAGTAAACGACGGCAGGACGTTTGCCTAGACGGCAATTAATTAAAAAACTAGGATTGTTTCTTAAAATTAAAGAAAACTAATAAAATTCTAACGAATTAATTACTGCTTTGCCCCGTTGCTTAAATTGGATGGTTGAATTGGTATTTAATGTATCGGAACGCCGGGTTCGCGGTAGCCAGTGGGAATGATTTCAGTTTAATTTTTGCTAGGCGCCGGCTAGAGGGAACTGTTTAAGCATTAAATAGTTACACGGGGATTAAACGAATCCTCCTAGCGGGAAGCTTACGGACTTCTGTTTTATGCAGTATTTATTGCCGGCAACTACCGTTAGTATTTACTACAGCTGAGGGACTACTTAAGAATTAATGCCGGCTCGAGAAGGATAGAGAAATTAGAATGCACCATCGAGTCTCACTAATTCACTCTAACGTCTGAAATTCGCAACTCGACCACTTCGCTTTTAATTGTTCGAAACTGTTTTTATTTTCATCGCAACGAGACAACGAGGACTCGACGGACTCCCCCGCATTCCCCGGTCCACGTCCGTACGGCAAAAAAAAAAGATTCATTTAGAATACGCATGCATGTTAAACGAACCTCTTCGCGCCGCGAGCATTCTCCCTGCAAAATCAACGGGATATCAAAGCGACCTTTCAAATTGTCTCATTTTTAGAGCACACTTTACGATAATAACGCTCGTGTTACTCCCCGCGCTTTAACCCCGGCGAATAAACTCGCCGCTTTCCTACCTCGGCGCAACTATATTTTTACGCCCCGCGGCGATAAAGTAATGCGACGCGTGCATCCCCGAAAAAATTGTGTTTACAACGTTTTATCTTATCCCTTGCGCGCCACGCCGTTACATCTTAATTAGCCGCGTGCGAGAACTCCGGCGGAAAGAACCTGCGGGGACGGCGAAACGACTCGGCGTTGGCGCGGCGCTGGTTTATCCGAGCGGAGACGAGTATCCGGCCGCGGATCTGCATGCTAAGGAAAATATTCTGGACGCGGCTAAGGCGGAAGTATTCGGCACAGGGGATGCAACAGGCACGACGGGCCTAGGCCGAGCGGGCGGCGGACAGGTATAGCTATATGGCGGCCTGTCGGTCTGTCGGTCTGTCGGTCGGTCGGTCGGCCGATCGGCACCTGGCTCGAATCGCAGCGATGATTTTCCAGCCTCCGAGCCCATCCCCTTTTTCGTTTGCTTTTCTTTCCCCAGGGCGTGGCGCTCAACAGGCTTGGCGCCGTGCCAACTTTCCGCTCTCCTCTCCTCGTCATCTCCACCGGTTCTTTCTTCAGCCGTGTCCGCCTTCCTCCGCTTCCGTTTTCCTTCTTCCGAGCCGACGTACAACAACGGGCGAAACAGGATGAGAGAGCTAAGGGTGCATCCACACTATCGACCGTGCCCCTCCGCGCTTACACGCTTCGAGAGGATGGGATTATATCGCACGTTATACACACGGGTACAGCCTACTTCAGAAATAAAAAAAAAACCGAACAAGTGTTTATTCTCGCTCCAAATATTTCAAGCACAATATAATTATTCATGTGGATTATATTAAATACGTCATAATTATTCTAATAAACCAGACAAAAGAAATTATGTACATGGATAGTTTCAATAAAATTGTGTTGGTGAAATTTTATTTGAGACAGTCGGATATAAAAGTGTGGAATTTTGTATGGGACTGTAAATGTCGGAGTTTGTTCTCCGCGTCTGGTGGCGTTTCACAATATGTCCTCAGATTTATGAACGAGGGTGTACAATGGAATAGAGAGGAGAACCGGGATTGTTGTGTTGCTGCTGTTGCGTCTCGTGGATCCAGCGGAGAGCTCTAACTCGCGTCGGATACATTCGGATGTATTTATGCTGGCGCGTTTACGTGCGGCCGCTCGAAAGCCGCACGGCCACTAACTAACTTCCTGTTACTTGCGCGGCTTCCCCTCGACCGGAATTGACCCGGGCCAGAGCCGCGTCGAATGCGATTAAAGTACAACGGAATGCAACACGCTGAAATTCGAGGGCGAACGGGAATTCGACGGGAACGATTCCGAGTAACGTTCCTTTTAGCAACGAAAGAGCGATTGTTTCATTCCGCGACGGTAACGAGATATGTTTACAGCGGGATTTTATTACAAATTCTAAGTGACTGGTATTAGCGACTTGTGTACCGCGGTGGGTGGCTGTCGGGAAACAGATTTCGCGTCTCGAATTTCATAACTCAATGCCCACCGGCATAGTGTTTCATAATCCCCCGAAGCGTCGACGGGAAATACCTGTGATTCTAATATCGCACGGAATTCGCGTATTTTTACATTCCTGACATTTAACTACGTAAATGGCCCGAATTCTTCACAGTTCAGAGTTACTATCGTCGTTTCTTACTGTTTTCAAATTATCGCTCATTGGACGTCTGACATCTTTATTCCATAAAATACCATTGAAAGATTATATCTCCTCAAATAGGGAGAGCGATTTTTCGTGCAATCGCAGAATAATGACTACCTGTACAACTGAAAACGAAAATTTATACAAAAATGAGATTATAAGAGGCACACGTTTCTTTTATCTCACGAGTTCCTAACAGCTTTTCTCTGAACAAACACACTGAATTGCTTCTCGGTGGTAACAATTTGGGCTAAAAAAAAGCCGGGAACACACTTTTCGCTACCGAGAAATCAGATTTCGATCCGTACTTTATAATACATGCCTCGGAGTGGAACCGGGGGGAAGGCTCACGAAACGTCCAGTCGCAATTGGCGCCGGCTTATCGGCCGCCTTATCGCGATTCCTTATCGAGTGCCCGCTCGACAGGTAGCGTGCTTCTTGCCGCGCCACTTCAAAGTCCTCTTCGACGCGAGTATCGGAAATGGATACTCGCAATTCCCTAGACAATCGAGATTCCGAACGATTATCGCGTATAATTCATTCCTCTGTCCCCCGGCGAGCTGGGACGGGCGAGCGGCTCGCCCGCTCGGGGTGGATGCTGATAACAGGAAATTGAAAACTGGACAGCAACTTCCGACCTTCTCCTCGATGCTCAATAATTAAGAAATCCAGCCGCGAGCAGTAAGAAGGAGAAAAAAAAAAAGGAAAACGCTCACTAACGAGTTCAACGTTGCTGGCTCGACGGAATTATAGAAAGGTGGACAATTTTTTTCTACTCTCGCGTTCTTGCCTCGACGAGAAANGGAATGCAACACGCTGAAATTCGAGGGCGAACGGGAATTCGACGGGAACGATTCCGAGTAACGTTCCTTTTAGCAACGAAAGAGCGATTGTTTCATTCCGCGACGGTAACGAGATATGTTTACAGCGGGATTTTATTACAAATTCTAAGTGACTGGTATTAGCGACTTGTGTACCGCGGTGGGTGGCTGTCGGGAAACAGATTTCGCGTCTCGAATTTCATAACTCAATGCCCACCGGCATAGTGTTTCATAATCCCCCGAAGCGTCGACGGGAAATACCTGTGATTCTAATATCGCACGGAATTCGCGTATTTTTACATTCCTGACATTTAACTACGTAAATGGCCCGAATTCTTCACAGTTCAGAGTTACTATCGTCGTTTCTTACTGTTTTCAAATTATCGCTCATTGGACGTCTGACATCTTTATTCCATAAAATACCATTGAAAGATTATATCTCCTCAAATAGGGAGAGCGATTTTTCGTGCAATCGCAGAATAATGACTACCTGTACAACTGAAAACGAAAATTTATACAAAAATGAGATTATAAGAGGCACACGTTTCTTTTATCTCACGAGTTCCTAACAGCTTTTCTCTGAACAAACACACTGAATTGCTTCTCGGTGGTAACAATTTGGGCTAAAAAAAAGCCGGGAACACACTTTTCGCTACCGAGAAATCAGATTTCGATCCGTACTTTATAATACATGCCTCGGAGTGGAACCGGGGGGAAGGCTCACGAAACGTCCAGTCGCAATTGGCGCCGGCTTATCGGCCGCCTTATCGCGATTCCTTATCGAGTGCCCGCTCGACAGGTAGCGTGCTTCTTGCCGCGCCACTTCAAAGTCCTCTTCGACGCGAGTATCGGAAATGGATACTCGCAATTCCCTAGACAATCGAGATTCCGAACGATTATCGCGTATAATTCATTCCTCTGTCCCCCGGCGAGCTGGGACGGGCGAGCGGCTCGCCCGCTCGGGGTGGATGCTGATAACAGGAAATTGAAAACTGGACAGCAACTTCCGACCTTCTCCTCGATGCTCAATAATTAAGAAATCCAGCCGCGAGCAGTAAGAAGGAGAAAAAAAAAAAGGAAAACGCTTACTAACGAGTTCAACGTTGCTGGCTCGACGGAATTATAGAAAGGTGGACAATTTTTTTCTACTCTCCCGTTCTTGCCTCGACGAGAAGTTGCAAGATGCCCGATTGGAAAATTATTAGATGGATATTTCGATTACTCCCCGTCAAGTTCTCCGAAGCCGTTGTAATTACGAACTTTTGAATTACGTAATTAGTAAACGAAAATACGAAACAGCGAAATTGAACTGGGGGAGATATTAAATCGTAGCGCGCATCATTTTCGTTAGTTATAATAACATGTCTCGTTAAACGGTAACGAGTATGTTAGTACGTGAAACTTCCAGTGGTATAACCTTATTGCAGGCCAGACGGTGTTTTCACAGTCATTGACCTGCACCCCTTAATATTCAACACATGAACGTTCCAGGCTCCAATATCTCCGCCGAAATGCCGTGTGCATAAATTTCCCGACTCGTAAATGAAAATATTGAGGAATTGTGCTAGTTCCCTTTTACATCGGCCGTCGTCGTAAGTATATTTATCGCTCTTCTGGAGAGCATTACATTTCTCCTAGGAGGAGATTGCCGCCCATCTTTCAAACAACTTCACAGTTTCAGCGGCACTGTTCGCCCGTGCTTCTCGCCGGGAACGACGCGGAAGCGGCGGGGTATCGCGTGCGGGTGTCGGCGCGGCGAGGGACTCGCGGCGAAAATCCGCGAGAACGGGGCGCGCCGGTAGTCGTAGTCGAACGGATCTCTCGAAAACGTATCGAGGAGGTGGTTCGTGATAGATCACGGCGGGTTGCGAGGCCGGCGAACGGGAACGGGGCCGGGGAACCGAAGAGAGGAGGAGGAGGAGGGGGCGAGCGTAAGTGGCGAGGTGGCTTCAGAAAACGCGGAAACTCGTTAGAAGGATTTCACGCCGGAACGAGGCCGCGCGCGACGGCGCAAAGTATCGAGCTATCGATTTCACGGCTCGTCGGCTCGTCCGATAAGGCAACCCGGCCCCTCGCCCCCGCGGCCCACCCTCGCTCGCCCGCGTTTCGTCTTCGACCTTCGTCTGCTAGTCTGCTCGAACGATCTTAACCGTCTCGGTGATCACCGAGCCGGAGGTGAGACTGGTCGCAATCGGCACCTGGCGGGAATATACCTCCGGTCACCGGTCCGCGAACTTCCCGGAATTTATTGTAGGAATCCGGCTCTGTAATAGCGGACGCGCGAGGGCGTGCATAATTAATGTATCGAAAATTCATGAAGCCCAGGCTCGGCCGGCTCTCTCTCCCGGGGAGAGTATCGCCTTTCTCGCAGATGAAAAATGGCGAGGGGCTCGCGGAACGTAATTCCGGGTATTAAATGGAAAGTACAGTTGCTCGAGATAAGTTATATATAAGAGCGGCAAGAGCCGTTGGTCGGACGATAATTAAATGGACAGAAACATGGCAACGGGGGATCAATAGCTGAGAGATCGTTCCAATCAACCCACTGTTTCAATTACAACCCCCTATAAATCTGTATTTAAGAGATAATATCAGGCTTTACGTTTCAAAATGAAAACATGTCACTCGCATCATTATTAAACTCACAATATTATAATTTAATGCTTAATCGTTAACAATCAGTGTTATAATAATAGTGAATGGAAACGAGTCAAAAGAATTTTTTTTATCCGCAGAGGATNAAGTATCGAGCTATCGATTTCACGGCTCGTCGGCTCGTCCGATAAGGCAACCCGGCCCCTCGCCCCCGCGGCCCACCCTCGCTCGCCCGCGTTTCGTCTTCGACCTTCGTCTGCTAGTCTGCTCGAACGATCTTAACCGTCTCGGTGATCACCGAGCCGGAGGTGAGACTGGTCGCAATCGGCACCTGGCGGGAATATACCTCCGGTCACCGGTCCGCGAACTTCCCGGAATTTATTGTAGGAATCCGGCTCTGTAATAGCGGACGCGCGAGGGCGTGCATAATTAATGTATCGAAAATTCATGAAGCCCAGGCTCGGCCGGCTCTCTCTCCCGGGGAGAGTATCGCCTTTCTCGCAGATGAAAAATGGCGATGGGCTCGCGGAACGTAATTCCGGGTATTAAATGGAAAGTACAGTTGCTCGAGATAAGTTATATATAAGAGCGGCAAGAGCCGTTGGTCGGACGATAATTAAATGGACAGAAACATGGCAACGGGGGATCAATAGCTGAGAGATCGTTCCAATCAACCCACTGTTTCAATTTTAACCCCCTATAAATCTGTATTTAAGAGATAATATCAGGCTTTACGTTTCAAAATGAAAACATGTCACTCGCATCATTATTAAACTCACAATATTATAATTTAATGCTTAATCGTTAACAATCAGTATTATAATAATAGTGAATGGAAACGAGTCAAAAGAATTTTTTTTTTATCCGCAGAGGACGAGGCCTCTTTTTTAGAAGTTCCTGGATCATAGTACATGCAGCCCTAAGGGCGTGCAACGGTTCCAAAAGCCGGGGCTTTAGAAAACCTTAATCTATGCCTGTTCGTTTTTCCGTTTCCCCCTTTCTTTTATCGTTTGATTGCAGACAGCTAGATCTACTTCCAGCCGGCAGCGAATCAACGATGCTTATCGGGCGATATTCCCCGCGCACGAAACTCTCGTCAAAACGTGTGCTGATGTGTTGGCGGCGCCGCGACGCTTTCCGCAGAGCACAGAGGGTCGTCCGACGCGCAGCGCCAGAGCCGTTTTAAGCTTCTTACCTGTCACGAAGTTAGCTTCCGCGAAAATGCCGTCGGATTACCTTGCGGCCGTGTATGTACTTACATCTGTACGCGAACAACGGTCCCGCCCATTGTAACCGGCAGGCAACTAAATTCCTCACGGCGAAACTCTCCCTTCGCGGTACGCGTTACAATCTATACCCACATTCAATGGGATTTAATCAGGGTATTAGCACGTTACGTTGCCTCGCTTATTTCGCTCGGGTTAACTGTGACAGCAGCCTCCAGATCTTTGAAACTGTAATATACACCGAACCTAATAAGAATTATCATTTGAAATTATTTAGTCACAGTCGTTTTCCATAAAATAGATTTTGTATGAATTTTCTATTTGATGAGTCTCACTGAAATTAGTTTATATTTAAAAGAATCCCTGAATAATAGAATATTATTTCATATAATTCTCATTAATTTATTTCTTGATAACATTGAATTCTGAAGCTTCTTCTTCAATATTGAATTAGCATAAATATTCTCCTCCCTCTTTCTCTGTTTTCTTTTTATTTTAGGTCATTCATTCATCCATTCTGTGTGCTCAATTTAATTTGTGAACGTTTTATGGATTATACGTATAAGATTAAGTTGAGAGCGCATTTGATGACGCGTCGGAATAGCTGCGATCATTTCGTTGGTCCATCCACTTGGTAATTTAATATTCAGGCAATTGTACGATTTAGCTCGATACGTATGCGCGATAAAAGTGCGCGATTCATGGCGGTCAGGCGAGAAACCGGGTCAAACAATTTCTCATCGCGACAAAAGGGGGGCGAAAAAGATCGGAGTCGCTCGAATAATAACCGCACGCTTCAATTCATTTTATTTATCTTTAGTGCGAACGCTCGCAATAAAAACCGGCCGAGTTCATCGGTCACCTGGTCCGCCGCGTCCGTGTAATTGTGATCTCCCCCCCGGTGTTCGTGAAAGTTTGAATTATTCGGGCCGGAGGACCAACTTTTATCTGAAGATTTGAAGACTGTCAGAAAGTTTCACTGTATACTTCAAGTCTGGAATTAAACATTTACCGTTTAATGTGATAGCGCACTGACATAAATAGACCAATTGAGTTGCAATAAATTTATTTCAAAAGTATTCATGCGTAAATAAGAGATTTATGAAATGTCGCCAATTTGTATTGTAATTAAATACTGAAATTATAATTTGTAAGCATTAAAATTATGAATTGTACTACAATTATTATGATAATTTATTATATCGTTTTCTCTAGTTATCTTTTATATACAATATTTACCAATGAAAATTTAACCAAATTACAGGGTACGATAAATAATTCGATAATTAGCCTGTCCACTAATTTATAAATCATTTAAATCTGGTAATGATAGTCGTCTTTTTTTAGTGCACTTAAATTTCTGCGGTTGCATTTAAGGACGATGTGAGGGAGAAATTTCGTTTGTGAAACAGTGCAACATTCTTTACTTTAGGCATTTGGCGTATTTTTGCGTATACGTATGTTCTCGGAGGCATTTAAATTTCCTGTTGTGCGCCGCGGAGGGACAGGATCCGCGGAAAAAACAACGCGAAGTTGGACGTGTGAACAGAGGTAACGAATTTAATATAATACCACACGCCGGCCTTTGACACAAACTCCTCAATTAAGGAAAACTTACTTGGTGAAAATAGCGCGAGGGAATGCACTCGGAAGTTTACCGCCGGAATACTTTATTCAAATAGAGTTTCTGCTTACGCCGCGGCTGACTTTTGCCGTGGAAATTCGTAGTTTAAGTGGCCGGTAGTTGTCATGTAAAGTAGTACGATTTTTTTTCGAGAGACGTTAAAAAAGGCAGAGTTCTCCTGCAGCGATGCGGCATGCGCTTGTTTCGGTCGCGGATGAGTCGACAAAAGAGACACACAAAATCAAGAGTATTCTGTTTGTCTTGCTTAAACACTCGTTCCTCATCTCAATTAAATAAAATTCCGTAATTAAACAGGAGAATTGAATTTCTTAAAATACAAAATATCAGATTATTTCCTGGAATTCGTCAAGGTCGGTTTTTCTAAGCGAAGAAAGGTTAGACTTATTACGCAATCAGTAGCCCGCGGAGGGACGGGAGTAAAAAGTCAGGTCGCATGACATTACGCGCCTAACCGCTGCGTGGTGCACTGCGGCTCGGCGGCGCAGCGCGGCATCGCATCGCGTGACTCTTATTTTCCATTTGACTCCTATCCGTCCCGCGTACATACGTACTCAATTACGTTATTTCATTGGCGGCCCTCGCCCCGAGCCGTCGGAGCCCTCTTGAACCCCGGCGTCACCCCTTTTCACTTTGGCACACCTCCCTCATGGTGTTGTGCACGCCACTCTTTTCTCTTTTGCTCTTTTCCGTCGCGCCCGCTCCCGCACTCGACTTGCCCCGCTGAAAAAGAAAACGCCGCCGCTGCCAGCAGACCCCAGGAAAATGTACTAGTCACGAGCATTTGCTTAATTCCAAGCCCCGGCCCTCCGTAACACCATAATACCTAAAAGCTATGACAATTATCCGTGCATTTATACTTCTTCCCTTATTTCTTCATCCCCATTCATTGCGCCAAATTGCTGCGTTATTATGTTGACATTTCGTTCACGGAAAAAACTTATAAAGCACGATTTCTCGTGAGGTATCCTATTGATAAAAATTTTTAATTAGATACAGCGTCGTTTCTTTGAACAGGGCACGGATTGATTGTTCTCTTGTGCTTGAAAAAGTACAATTACGATGGGAAGGGAGTGGCGCGGCGCGGGTGTGTCGCCTGAAATATAGCAACGGACGGCGCCGTACTTTACCCACGACTTTTCTTTGGATTGTTTGCGCTGTGCAAGTAGAATCGCGGTAAATCCGTGTTCAATATGGAGTGGGAGGGGATTATGATTGGTTTAATCGATTTGTTAGAGGCAAACTACGCGGAGGAGGCTGGTCCCGGCACCGGAGGAGCGTTTTAAAGAAGAATCGCTCTTGTCGAGGGGCGCGCGATTACTTTGAAAAATTGTAATTGCTTTCCGAACAGTTGTAACACCGGTGGCGTGTATCCGCCGCGTGTTATCGAGATGGAGATGAAAGTTGCCGAATCGCATGCAAAAGCGAATGAGATTTTCAAGTTTACGTCTAATCAGCGAGTAATCAACGGAGTAACGAACTTCCTCCGGGCCCGGCCGCCGCGTCGCCGTCGACTCGGATAACTTCACCCCCGGTTTAAGAAAGTCCGGAATCCGAGAAACTTTTCAGATTATCCAGATAAGGATACCATACCAGGATCGATTTAATTCTACGTAGAACTCGTTCTAGATTTACCAGCGAACCTATTCTCTGATATTTCTACCGAGAAACCAACGCGAGAGACCATCCCTCGTTGGAATTCGCCGTATTTCTTGGAAAATTGAACCCCCCAACGTTTATTTCTCTTTTACCGCGATGAAGTAAAAATTAATTCGCAGCTTTTAATTCAATATTTATCTGGAATCGTTCCTCTGTTTCAAGAACGGCCACGCGTTCGTCCGACCATCCTACTTTAAGATTACAGTATGGAATATTATGAAATAACTATGCCTGTCTTCTGAGCAGAGATTTAATAACAGAATGAATTTTAAATAAAATTCAGAAGTGAATTAATTCGATTATAAAAGTACATCCACTTCTTTAATCGAGTGCTACGAAAATCTTATTTAATATATTTCATAACACCAGAATTGAAGTCAAGTCGAAATTACTCATTCGTTTCGTCCAGTCCGTTTAATCAATGAATAAGTCAGGTATAGGAATGCTGCGAAGCGGCCATCTTCGCCGTGGCCGGGGCGGAACGACGCGTTCGCCGCGCGGAAAGAGGGTCGGAGATTATCGGAGCCGAAGAGATGGAACCGGGAAAGACGTGGCAGAACGCGACTCGAATCGAAACGGCCTCGTCACGAGGTAAAGGTAGCGCCGCGGAGGATACTTAAGAGCGGGTTTACGGCACATACGCTGCATTATACAAGAGGACGCGGCATACATGGCCGTGGAACGCGGCGGCACTGCACTGCAGTAAAGTGCATCCTAAGCCTAGCGCATCTGTGACCACTCTCGGGGTCGCAGTGCCCGCTCACGGTATTTATTATTCAGCCGGTGCAACGTGGCGCCGACCAGCGACTACTTCCCGCCGTACCCGTTCTCGTCAACGAGCCACTCCGGGATTTTTCGACGGCCCCGTCTCTTTTCCTGCCCGCCGCTTCCGGGGCTCCTCGCGGTTCCTGCGCCGCGTCGCCGACGATCCCAGGACCGCGGGACCGCTGTCTCGTTCGCCTGTCAGCCTCCTCGTCGTTCGGTTTTATGGGAATCGTCGCTCGTGCTCCCGAGCCTCGGCTCTGAATCGGTTATCAAATCTCCTGCGACACGTCGTCGTTGAAATCGCGATGTAGTCCCCGCTTTTTGAACCAGCCTCCCGAGTCGAAAATTTAACTACAATTTGAATCTTCTAAACCTAAATGTACCCCAGTTTAGGTCGATTAGATCTAAAAAGTAGAACTAGTAGAGTTATCTCAGAACTTAATGTTTGATATAACTCTAATCAGAACCTATAAGTCCCTACAAAAATCTCAAATTATATTTTAGGCCTTAAGAACTTTCGGTTCATTCACGAAAGTAGTTATAATTTAGTTCTCCAAGTAAGAGATGGGAACCCGAAGGCCTATTTAAGGATTTATAAGATTTTTTTAGGATCCTCTGAAATATTTATTGTGTTATATAAAATTATTTTACAAACTATTTGAATCTGATATGCATCTTAAATGAATTATTCTGTTTATTCTTATACGTCCTATTATAAATTTCAAAAAAGGCTTTAAAACAATCTAATTTGTACAATAGAATTTTTTTTTATACAGCAACAAAGTGAAACTTTGTGTTATTTGTTCACAAAAATTGTTAAAGAAAAATAATAATAATTTCGCCATAAATTGGGTGAACGTAAAAGAGATTCTTGATCTACAATATGAACCAAAGAAACTTAGGTATCATGGGGTCCTCTCAGTGCACATGTCTTCAAGTGTTGCTAGCCAATGGACTTTTGAGGACAATATTAGGTTTCATAAATACTAGTATGAACCTACAGGATCTTTTCCTAAACTCTTGAAGTAAGACTTGAGGGACTAAATTATATTTTATAAACCCTATTTAAATCTATATCCTTTATAAGTGGACATAACGACCAGATATAGGTCGAAATTAGAGTTAAATTTACTCTTATATTCTTATGCTCAAGATATGATTTCGACCTCCATATCCTTCTGTAGGATAAATAGGTTCAAAACCAAATTACTTTTGCGACTCGGGCTTCACCTTACACATCATTTTTTTACTCACATATTTTGTTCGATTTTTATATATTTTTAATATTTTTTATATAAGATGTATTTGAGATCGTTGGTCTAAAATCTCGTCTATTGTTTATATTGATGGGGTTATTCGATTGGATATTTGGGAAAGTAAATTATAGTGAAGATATTCGGTGGCCGTTGCGTGGTTTTGGAACGCTAGATGAGACAGAGAAGGGACGCGGTTAACTAACTACTACTCGATTGGGGAAATCGAGCTTCCCGCACCGTACGCGAAGCCCACGATATTCGGGTGGATTGGCTTTCCCGATAATAGGTACATAATATACCTACTGGGTATTCCAGCGTGAATGCACCGAATTGATTTAAGCTTCCTCCGCGTTTTCCTTCCCCCTCATTTATCCCTCTCAGACCCTCTCGTAATCCGGGCAACAGCGTTTTACCCCCCCGGCGCCTGTCCCATAGCTGCAGGCGACTTTCTACTAGAGTCAATCGAAACTTCCGGGCTTCGTTCGACGAGTATAAGCAATCTCTCGCTTATTACCAGTTTCAAGAAACGTAAAATTTTGTAGCTGCTCAGCACCGCGCACGTATAATTTCAACCAGAATTCCAGCAATGCAAGTTTAATTGAAATTCATTATTTAATTTTATAATACATACATGATGATAATTACATCTATTTTATATGAATTATTTTGCTCTACGTGAATTTATTCAAAAATTCTTAATACTTTTATTTTTGATATGACTGTATACTCGTATACGTGTACATAATTTGTATAAAATTGAAAAGAGAGTTTTATTCGTTATATCGTGAGTATAATTGGAATATTATGTATATAAGGTGTAGGAGAGATTTCGGTCTATTCATGCAAGTCACGTTGCAACGTTTTGTAGTTATCGTGTTTACTCTGAGTTTTCGGCGTGTTCCATGACTGATTATTTTAATTCAATGGCATTCGCGTGCCGTGCACGTCCAGAGGCGCATACAATATATTGTACCGCATATTATTATGCAGATTATACGGTTTATTTCTGTATTACCGGGCTCCCTTTACCTGCTAAGATATTTTATCGCCCCCCGTCATCTTTTTACCTAGCGTTCTCGTTGTCGTCTCACTCGAGGCTCCCGCCGGGAAGTTCCGATTATCCGAAACTCGAAACGAAGTTGATGGAGGAACGTTTGAAGCATTCTTGGCCGAACGTCTCTAAAAAGTTTGATCTCCTCCGCCGTTCCTCGTGCAAAAATAAAGAAACTTTCTTAAGCCTTGACCTGTCATCGCGCACGTAGCCACCTAGACACATTTCGCTGTTTTAAAGAGGCGAAACGAAAAAAACGTCTTCTGACGTGAAATTAATTAAAACTTCGTTAACGGTCGACGCGTATCCTTCCCACTAATTCGCCTCTACACGCGATCGCCGCTTGTTCAATAAGCCAGAAAAGAATGTTACCAATTTATGGCTACGACTCATTCAATCTTCATTTCCTTCGGTTTCACTGAACGCTAATGATAATCCGAAGAATCCTTGATGGTGACATAAGCAAAATCTCTTAAAATTCACAGAATCTTTCTTGTATAAAAATTTTTTCTCTAGCATCAATAATTAATNGCAAAATCTCTTAAAATTCACAGAATCTTTCTTGTATAAAAATTTTTTCTCTAGCATCAATAATTAATTTTTTTTTTCATAAAGTGCAAAATACTGAGAAAATGTTAAAAGTCCCGAGTTTCCCTTCATTTCATTTTTTCGCATTATTCTTGTCAATCAGTATTAAATCTGGTTCCATATTAAAGCGGAATCAATTTCCTGAACTCGACGCGATTTTTCGCAGCGGGGAACTGTTTGGCGAAGATATTAATCGCGGCACAATTCCTGTCAGGCGTTTGTCGCGCCGGCTACTATAATTATTTAATTTTGCAACGCCGCGCGGGGTCCTAGATCACTTCGATCTCCCGCGGCGGCGTATATTTCAACGCAATGGGCTGGAGCGATGCCATTTTGCCACACAATTCCTCGTACCGCGGCCGAAATGGAAGCTAGAGAGTTCGCGTGATTATTTGCCCGACTAATATCCGTCACCAAAGAGGAACGCCGAGAGATGGGCGTGACCGAACACGTACCAGAAACATATTTCTCCCCGGTTTACACGTTGCCTTCGTTCTCATCTTAATACAATCATTCCCACTGAATTATATCGCCTGTTTAATAATTAAAAACGAACGAACTTCCGATGAATGTTTCAAACAAACTTAATGCATTTTCGCATTATAAATGGAATCTTAATTATTAATATACAGCAGCCGTTCCGTTATGCGAAATTAATAATTTGTTGCCAGTTAGATTTTGAACGGTGTAAGAACAGCATCAAAGCAGCGCGCAAGTTCGCGTAACGACGTTAACTCTTCATCTAACGCAATAACAGCTCGCTAATTTACACAGCTTCGGTTGCGTCGCCCCCCTAAATCTCGTTACACGCTACACGGTGTGCGACCTTAAATCTCGTTACGTTTTACGTACACAATGTACGCCTTTACGTCTCGTAACTTCTTACCGGAACTTCGCCTAAAGCTACATTCGCGGCAACATAGTAATCCCATCCAAGTACACAATTTTACAATATTCTCCATATTAATTACAATATATCCACAGATACATTGCATGCATTCATAGATGATTTTATATTTATAACGAATCACGTTTGATATAATCGAAGGAAAACTCGAGCAGATGTAACAACGTTACATTTGAAGTCGATTGATCGGAAGGCTGTAAAAATAAAAACCGGCGAGATCACACGAAGTGCACTCGGGCTTGTTTAATTCCAGATTGGAAAACGCGGGGCGCTGAATAACAGCGCGGCCGCGCAGCGTGTCACTACATCAATCAACGTCGTTACTCGATACTTTAATTTCAGGCCTCACTATATTTCTTCCATCGACAGTGCACGTATGTAATCCAGCGGTCGGACCGCGGCCGCGTAAGAAACGTTCACCGGCCCGTATATAAATCTGTTTAAAACGGAACGCAATCGTCCGCCGAAATTCCGCGACCGGCGTTCGCGCTCCCCGCGGCGAGATCGATTCGCTCCGGACGTCTGACGATCGTCCGGGATTTATCCGCGGTCGACGGGCTTCGGAAAACGTGTTTCCGGGTAGTTACACGCGCAATTAATTAATAGACGAGGCGCGTATACGCTTTTAGCGTACGGTTAATTATCGAGGCGGCGGTAATCCGGGCGTTCGGTTCGTCTGCGACGAGCTCCTAACCTGGGATAAGATGGGTTTCGAGCGGGCCACTTCGCCGTGATTACACTTGATCGATTCCGTTAATGGAGCACCGAGCCACCGGCAGCATAATTCCGTTAATTGCGAACGCGCGTCCCGTTAGCTGCGTACGTTGATTCACGCCGCAGACTTTGCCGGACGCGATTAATTAACCGCCGTTACAAGAGCTCGGACAGCGGCGGCCCGGTTCCAGGAGCCGCGCGGACCTCTTATCCTGTTTAATACGCGACAGAAGGTCCGCCGAATTTATGGGGTTTAATGTTTGATTAATTCCGCCGACTCGGCGTCCCCTCGTTTCCGTCGCCGGCAAGGTCGCCGCTGAATTTTAGAACCCCATTAATTAGCAATTACTTTAGATCGGCCAGGTAAATGTACGTAACTCGGTTCACCGTTAATTGCGGCGATAAGCTGCTTTAGATTATGTTGATTCTAATCTGATAGCTGGACACTTGTTGCCGGGAAAATATAACTAATGAACTTGTAGACTGAATGATGTGTATAACTGGTAATCGCGTGTGATTGTTGAAAGTGTAAGAAGAATCAGTTATGGAAAGTTGGTTAATAACTGCTTCGTTGATTCTTTTTCAGAAACTTCAAACTTCTGAGTGTATTTAGCTCTGTCTGAACCACGATTGACTTATACTACTCAAACCTTGAAACTCTCAATTTTGCAATTTCTGTAATTAAAGTGTACCTGTAATTCCTCGATTTCTGATAACAGCGAACCACGAGTTTAATTATTGACTATTTTATCGTACGTTTGAAGCTCACAATAAAATGCTTCCCCTTTTCAGCCTACTTTTGTCACAAAACGCCCATTCAACCCGTAAGGGGGTGCGGACTGTAACGACAAAGGGAAGGTCCACCGTCGAAAAGACAACCGGAAATGGAACGAAATAAACGCGGTCACGGGACACCGGTGTGTGGAGCACACATAGCCACGCGTCGTCGACGTTTCTATCAAGGCGTTAACGCACGGGCCAGGGTATTACGTTGGTAAGTATAATGCAGCTTATTCATGCCTCCTTGGCGTCGCTAAATCGGCGGCTCATGTGTGGCGCACATGGACGCGCGCGCGGCCGCGTAATCGTAAATGTGAATGCGCGCCACCGGTCCTCGTCTTCGTTTATGATACGTCCTCGAGTCTTAGGACGGTCGCATATACCAGCGGATTTAATTGAAATTCGTGTCCGAGCCGGCGGGGTGGGCGAAATGAAACGAACGAAGGCGTTAGTTAGAGGCGAAAGTAAATTAGGCTGCGGTCTAATGACGTGACAAACCATCGCCCTTTGAATGTCTCCCGGTCTCTCGGTGTTTCTTAACGAGGGCCCCCGCCCACGCTGCTACCCTTTTTGTATTTCTGCGTGGGCACCCTTTTCGTGGGTCGAATCGTATTACCCTTGACGAGATGTTCCTGCCACGTGCGCTTTGTTTCTTCAAGCGATCACTGACAAAATGTTAGGTCGCCTAATGTCAGCCTGTAATTTTGCTTACCGAAAAGGCAGACATTTTAAAATGAGTTAAGTGATCTGTAAATATTTGGCTTTAATTGGTTCATACAAAAAGAGTATAAAAATGGACGAAGCTTAAAATCATTAAAATATAAATATCAAATTTACAATAAATATATAAATTCAATTTATACAATATACACATAATATTATATTAAATGGAATACCAATTTTTGATTGACTTTAGGTATAACTAACGTGCAAGCTCGTATTTAACCTTCCCCAAAATTCCCGCTATCCTTTTCACTTAAACTTGTATTAAGCAGTCCGCATTTAATATCACTCGGTTCCGCAAGAACGAGGCCGGTCATTCTAAACGAACGTTAATTAGTTCCGCCTAATTAAGAGAAATTAATATTTTCCTTTTTAAGCTCGTGCCTCGCGAACGGAGTGCGAACGGTTGAATAAAAAATTGCGCCGCGGAATTTCGGCGAGGTTTAAAATTCGCNAGGCGAAAGTAAATTAGGCTGCGGTCTAATGACGTGACAAACCATCGCCCTTTGAATGTCTCCCGGTCTCTCGGTGTTTCTTAACGAGGGCCCCCGCCCACGCTGCTACCCTTTTTGTATTTCTGCGTGGGCACCCTTTTCGTGGGTCGAATCGTATTACCCTTGACGAGATGTTCCTGCCACGTGCGCTTTGTTTCTTCAAGCGATCACTGACAAAATGTTAGGTCGCCTAATGTCAGCCTGTAATTTTGCTTACCGAAAAGGCAGACATTTTAAAATGAGTTAAGTGATCTGTAAATATTTGGCTTTAATTGGTTCATACAAAAAGAGTATAAAAATGGACGAAGCTTAAAATCATTAAAATATAAATATCAAATTTACAATAAATATATAAATTCAATTTATACAATATACACATAATATTATATTAAATGGAATACCAATTTTTGATTGACTTTAGGTATAACTAACGTGCAAGCTCGTATTTAACCTTCCCCAAAATTCCCGCTATCCTTTTCACTTAAACTTGTATTAAGCAGTCCGCATTTAATATCACTCGGTTCCGCAAGAACGAGGCCGGTCATTCTAAACGAACGTTAATTAGTTCCGCCTAATTAAGAGAAATTAATATTTTCCTTTTTAAGCTCGTGCCTCGCGAACGGAGTGCGAACGGTTGAATAAAAAATTGCGCCGCGGAATTTCGGCGAGGTTTAAAATTCGCCTCCGAATCCGTCCTCCATAATTACACGCGACGATTCGTCTTCGTTATTACGCAACGGGGAATGAAAAAAGAAGGGTACGCCTTTTTCTAACGAAGGCAAGTGTGTCAAATTACACAATACAGGCCGCGCGCACCGTTTTATTTCCCTCTGGAGCAGTCACTCAATCCCTTATCGATGAGACTTTATATTAAGCGATCGTATCGATGAAAGTAATTATAAATAAAGCCCGTTGTAGAAATAACTACGGTACGGTTTACTCGAATTAACTCACTTGTCGAATTAAAATCGTCGGAACTAGCGTGCGATAGAGAGACTGGCGGCGGGCAGGGGACGGCGACGGGGGGCGGCGGCGCGGGGGGTCCGCCGTTTATTAAATCAATTCGGAGCCAGAAAACGCGAAACACACCGAGGCAGAGGCGCGGGATATCGCATTACGAAGAAAATATATTTTCCTCCGCAGCGTCACTGCGCCAACCTCTCAGGGTCGCGAGGCGGCGCAAGGTGGTAATTGCCAATTAACTGTAATTAATTCAGCCAAGTTAACTGTAATTAATTGAACCAAGTGGCAGTGATCAAGCCAACCATATCTCCGTACCTTAGCCTGGGACTCCTGGTCCTAACGATCCGGGGATCGATTTCCGGCCAATCGAATGCCGGGGAAGCGCGATTCGGCGTTTTAAACCGACCCTTTGGCTTGCCAATTTGCATATTCGAGTGCCCGCTCAAGGCGCTGCTTCCATCGATTCCCTTGTAAACACGCGCACTCGATGTAAACTGTTTTACATCTTAACGGCTCGGTAATTTTCTCGATTTGTTTACGGCGAAACAAACGATTGATAACTCGTAATGCAGCTAATCGCCGCTCGATGCACGGGAATTTTAATGGTATTATAGTAACAATTTTTTAATTGTAAATCTCATCACTGGATGCATTAGAATTTATACTGTACATTTATGATTTGTTGCAATATTTTTAAGCACGGATTCCTGTTGAATA
Organism: Ceratina japonica; assembly: GCA_019453355.1. Taxonomy (NCBI): domain Eukaryota; kingdom Metazoa; phylum Arthropoda; class Insecta; order Hymenoptera; family Apidae; genus Ceratina; species Ceratina japonica. The sequence goes on along the minus strand of SMSR01009041.1, from coordinate 94,295 downwards.
TTCGCGCAGAAATATTTAATAATATAGTAATTTCTATTAGCCGCGGGAGGTGAACGTTCAGGGAAGGTGCGGGTGCGAATAACAAGTGTTCGAAATAAAAGATCGAGTGCGGGTTTCTCTCCCAGATGAAACACGTAGGCGAGCTGGATGAATTCTAAAAATAAAACGACAGAGGGCTTTTATGCATATTGAAAGACGTGAGTAATTTTTAGAATGCCGCGGAACGCAACTGAACCACCTGACTGGACCCAGATTTTCCGTGAAAAGAAGGAAACGAGGGGTGAAAAAAAAAAACGAGGGAATTCCTCTATTTGCATCTTCGACGGAATCGTTTAAACCCGACAAAGGAAGGCCTCGACGGTGTAACAACAAACAAATTTTTCGCCCCGGCGCCGAGTTTCCTGCCGCAAACTCACTTACTCATACCACCGCCTACCAATCAACAATTTCGAATTGCGCTTTCAGCGCAGTGCCTCGCCCGGCGTTGTCCGGCACGAGATTTTCCCGAAAATCCTTTTGTAGATCGATCAATCATGTCGGGGGTCCATTGTTCAGGCCAGAAAAATGGTCGCTCCGTTTTGGCGATCGCCGACTATATTCAAGCGGCGGCGAGGAGGTGGAGGAGGAGGACGCGGGACCGGGGCGAGAGCGAGCGCGCGAATAAGAAGAGGGCCGAGCACGAAACGATTCAAAGTATCGTTAGGGGAGCGGAAGATTGAAGTGGCAGCGTTTTCTTGCCCGTTTTTGCGGCTCACAATGGAACGCGCCAGGAAATACGATCTACGTGTCTCGTAACCCAGTTTCGCGGATCATTTTGCTTTCGCACGAAAAGTCGATTCGTCTCTCCCGGGGCGTCCGTCTCCCGATGCCTCGCCGTTGTCTCCCCCGCTTTCTCCACGGAACAGAAAAATCGTCCCCGCTTCAATCAGACGATTAATGTTTACGATACAATCGTCGCCCGGTTCGCGCGGCGCCCGGCGCCCGCTTTCACCGTTTTCCGCGCGCGCGGAGAACGGCGCGGCGGGCGCTCCACATTTCTCGCTCCCTTCGGGGAGAGTGTTATTCACTCGAATCTTCTATTTGACACGTCGTTTCTAATTGGTCCGGTGAATACTTTACCGCGGGATCCGGAAGGAGCTTTGTCTGGACGCGGCTCGGCGGTAGCCAGTTTTTCTAACGCAACGAGAAAAGAGCCTGGGAAAATGGAATGCGCGAATACATTCCCGCTCTCTATATATTTCCACCTCATTCGCACTTCTTCTCTATTCATCATCACGCGATTTTTCTCCCATTATACTTTTACCGCTTTTTCCGCGTCTCCTTCCTCCGCGTCTCTTTCCTCCGGCCCTGCTTTCATTCGGCCAATATATTTATGAAAAGAACAAGAACGGCTGATAATTACTGTTCTTTATTCGGATCCTCGCTATTGGTAGCAAGTATTTTCAAGAAAATTGTCACGGCCGGGGAAAAACGCGCGACGGTGTAATGTTTCATTACTCTCCTAGCTATTTTCACTCGGTTTTTCACTCGGTTTTTCACACGGCTGTTTTTCTTTCGTTCCCCCTCGTTCTTCCGGTTCCGGTCCTTTTCCCGAGTTTTTAGAGAAGTACGTCGGCAGGTGGTGTTGCACGCCGGCTAATGCTTCCTTTTGAGTACCCCTTAAACTTTTTTCACTGTTAGCCTGTAAATACTTTGATCCTTGTGCACGGCTGCCGAAACCCGATAGGAGAACAAATACAACGAAATTCCAAGCTTTGTCTATACGTATTTCTCGGACTATTTTTTTGTTCACGCGTCGTTATTAGAACAAAGGAACCTTTTAAATTCTTGAAAATAGAAACTGGCACGAATATAATGCTCGTCCTTTACTTTGGACGAAATCGATTTTTCTGTTTCATGCCACTTTGTTTTCCGACTGTTTGCCGTCGCTCAAAAGCCCGGGACACATATCACTGTCATTTATTGCTGAAATTTCATAAGACCTTTTGTTTGCGCCCTGTAAAAGGGGGAGTTATGATCTAAATATATGTTTCTCTCGTGTACAGTTTAAGGGGCAAGATGAAAAGCTGGTTTCCTCCTAAATCACTGTTCCCCGTTCGGCGAGATTTACGTCGAGAAAGGAAGCTGGCTAAATGTTTTCTTAAATCTAATATAATAATTCTGCGAACGAAACCATACGTTCTGTGCATTAAACCCTTGAAACGCAGTTTCACGTAGCGCACGTAAGGAACTCCATCAACTTCACTGGCTCGACGGTGTCCACGTCCGTTGCGCGACCATTCCGTCGCGTTTGCAACATTTTTCTCTGGCTGGCCGTGAATCGGCCGGTCCCTCGGCTATCGAACGAGCCGGATGCGAAGGGGCCGCCACACGTACACACGTACCACGTACGTACCTCCCTAAGTAGGTATCTCTGCTATGAAGAGCGACCGGGTCGAGTTGGCCAGGATGGCAGCCATGTAAATAGGCCAGCGGCATAATTTATATCCGTCATGCCTAGGAACGGGAGAGAGCGAGAGAGAGAGCGAGAGAGAGAGAGAGAGCTGGCGCGGGTCTGCCGGGATCCAAACTGTCGACCGAAAAGCTGCAGAACACGCACGGCTTGTCGGATCACGGCTAACACGCTCTCCGTACTTTTTATTCCGCCCTACGCCGGTCCCCGCCTCGGTTACGACCCTCCTTTCTCCCTTTCGCTCTCTCGGTCCCTTCCTACCCTCTCGTCACGAGAATTCGTTCCGCGGCTCTTCCCCCGTGTCTGTATTTTACCGCCAGCTACTTAGCCATGGCTTTTTACCGCGGCGCTCCTCATCGACTACGCTACATCGTCGCTGTCGATGATGTCGAGAGGAATTTTTTTTGCCCCTCTTCGTTCGGCGAAAAACGTCGCCACTCCCCAGATCCGTCCCCTTCCCTTTTTTCGCCCTATTTTCCGTGCTTTATGTAGTTGCGTGAACGCGTCTGATAGAGGACACCCTATTTCCGCTCCGCTGCCCCCGGAATTCGTCCGCTCACGAAACCCTGTCTCGAGATTACATCGACGATATCTCCGTGCGTTGACGCGGCTCGATTCGCAGCGCCTGGCGACCGAATCGGTCGGTCCTCTATTCGTTTATTTTATTTTTTTCTCTCGGAGAGGGAGCGTTGGAGCTGACTAGGGGTAATTAGAATCGACGACAAAACCGTGGCACGCAGTTGGAACAGTTTGTAATGGAGATTAATCGATCTCCGGCGTGGTGCGACCGCCGCCGCCGCCGCCGCGGCCCGGCAGCGTTGTCATTCCCGCGGAGGAACCCTCTGCTCGTTCGAGATGCTCCATATTCGGCCGAAATTATCCTCACCCTCCGGTCCCGCGGCGCGGATAGCGGGAAAGAAGGGCGGCGAGGCGAGAGAGGATACGGGGCAAATCTAGTAAGGGTGCCGGGAAAAAGAGAGCAACGCGTCGAACCACGGCGTAGCGCGCTAAGTAAAGCGTACCAAAAAAAGCGCGAGTCAAAGTGAAGCAAAGCGAAGATGGTGGCGGGCGGGGGTGGCGGCGGCGGCGGCCGTACGGAGCCGGTGGGGGCAGGCCACGGCGCGGCGTGGCTCGGCGGGGGCCGGGGACGGTATTGCGGAGTAGGAGGCCAGCGGAATAAGGTGTATCAGGGCGAGGCAACAAACGGGACTCCGGCGGCGGGGCGGCGGCGGAGGGGTGGGCGCCTGCGGGTAGTTCGAGGGGGTTGTAGGCGAGGGTATGACGTCACTAGGAGCGTCATACCGCCGCCCCTTCCATCCTCGATCAATGACGCGACCTTGCCGCCCTTCCGCGCCCGCCGCCACCCTCCGCGACCCACGATTCTCCACGTTACCCCTTCGGGCTGAACCAACCCGTCCCAGTACTCAAAGGGGCGGCGGCTGTTTCTGCAACCTGGCAACCCTGTCTATATTTAGCATCCATTCCGTGCCCCGCCAGCGTGCGATCTTCGCTCTCTCCTCCTCTCTCTCTCTCT
>SMSR01009041.1:67919-89572 GCA_019453355.1 Ceratina japonica | reverse complement strand
CGGCGGAGGGGTGGGCGCCTGCGGGTAGTTCGAGGGGGTTGTAGGCGAGGGTATGACGTCACTAGGAGCGTCATACCGCCGCCCCTTCCATCCTCGATCAATGACGCGACCTTGCCGCCCTTCCGCGCCCGCCGCCACCCTCCGCGACCCACGATTCTCCACGTTACCCCTTCGGGCTGAACCAACCCGTCCCAGTACTCAAAGGGGCGGCGGCTGTTTCTGCAACCTGGCAACCCTGTCTATATTTAGCATCCATTCCGTGCCCCGCCAGCGTGCGATCTTCGCTCTCTCCTCCTCTCTCTCTCTCTCTTTTCCTCTCCGGTTTGAAATCTACTATTCTTCGAGTAGAATTCCCGAGCGTTCTCCGTCGTTCTCTTTCATCCGTTGTCCCGGTCCCACCGATCCCCGTCTCTCCCTCTCGCCGACGGCATCCGCCTCCGTCATCTCCGTTCCTCGCCGCTCCGCGCTCTCGCTCTCTGGACGCTGTCTCCGTTCGTTTTACGTAGCTCCGACGGCGCGCTCCTCTCCGACGATATAAACAAGCGGTCTGCGTCGGCGTCGACGACGAGAGGCGGCGCGGCGCGGCTGCTCGAACGACGCCCGATCAACAGAACGGCCACGACGACGAAAGGGAAGCCCGGGTGGCTCGTCTCTCCCGCATCGTCTTCCTCGTTCCAGCAGAACTGCCTCCTCGAGATCGTACTCATTGCTTCCTGACAGAAAACGATCCCTGTGCACAGCTAGGAAACCGTTTCACGAGGTCACGCGGGATTCCCGAACGCGTCAGCTCGTCGCGGGTTAAAATCAATTTTTACGAAATTACATTTCGCCAGGGTAGACTCGGAAAAGGAGAAGAGGGTTTATTCGATCGAACGCCGGAACGCCTTTTGTTTATGGTTCCGCAGGGAGGGATTCGGCAGGTTTTACGACTCGGTTTCTATCGAAATGTAGATAGGAGGGAAGGACGATTCATTTCGGGTACTCGGGTTATCGATAGACGAGGGAGGGTGATAGCCCTGAATGGTCCTGTCCGCCCGATATACCGATCTTCCGAATTTGTTACGGCACGCCCTTGCCCTTCCGATTCAATCCTGCAATTCACTAATCGCCCGCGTCGATTGATCTCCACCGCTCCGATTATTTCGAGCTCCGGCTATTTACTTATCGAACAGTTCATCCGGCATGCAGTAACGTCATACAGAAACGTTATCCACTCACTGAATCACATTCTAATACTGAATTCCATATTAAGAAATTTTGCAGAAAATTGTTATTTCATTTTTAGACATTTTTTGTTCGGCTTATGTGCATAAAAAACTGTGAAAGGAGAAACGAAAACGCTGAATCATATGGAAGAACGTATGAGTCAGTCTACTGTACAGTATTTTAATTTATTTGGAGCAATGCGGTCATAATAAAAAGGACAGTCAGAAAGAAAAGAGAGCAAAGGGAGGACGGAATGAAATAGAAATAGGGACCCAGCTTAATGTAATGGATATAAAAAATTGTGCTCAGGAAGAAGCAGCAAAGTCATATTTTATGTAGATGTGTTTCATAATTCTTCCCTTCTTCTTTGCTTTACCTTCCCTTTTTTCACTACCTATTTCATTGAAATTATAACAGTTCTAAATTTTCAATAGCAACATTTATTAATAATTCTCAAAACGACCTGTTATTCTTAGACGAATGCCTCAACAAGAGTCAGTTTATTTCCGTAAGGTAATTGTAAAGTACAACGTTTCGGCTCATTTGTAAGCCCTTATCAAGTATTAATATCATAAAAGGTCAAAAACACAAACTTCATAGTCCCGAAAACGGCACCATTCAATTAAAATGTCAAAACTTAAAATTAACCAAGAAAATCATCTTATATAAATTCTAACGGTAAAACTACCTAGTCATTCGTACTGTTATCTGTCAACTATCAACATTTATTATTCAGTAAATTGTCTATTTTTAATATAATTATTAAGCGATATCAAATCGCGTAGCCAGAACGAATACAATTCCTCGCAGTTCCATCGGAATTCCGACGCACGAGGTGTTCGCAAAAATTCGGCTGATTTAAATTCAAGCAGCGGGCCAAGCCGAAGCCGTGGCGGTGCGCGGCGCGGCGCGGCGTACCGCCAGGTAGACAAAGTAGCCCGGGGATCGATACGCGTTCTCCCGCATCCGTAGGAAGTTCGTTTAAATTATCATGATTAATGTTTATCGACAAGCTCATCATAGCCGGTGTATATATAATAGATCTGGAGCGGCGCGGCGGGTACCGCACCGCACCGTACCGTGATTGGCCCGCATCGATCGCGCTCTGCCGCTCCGTCGTTAGCATGTGAATGAGGCAGAAGCGAGTCGTTCGAATTCAGCTCGGCTCGGCGTCGGATAGCCGCGGAAGAGAGAACGGCCGGAGAGGGATCCATCGATCACCGGCCATTTGGCTGAAATAATTCGAATGCAAATGCGCCGGGAACGGACGACACGCCGCTGCCGCGCGGTGCCCTGGGACGGTTCACGAGCCAAAGTCCCGCGATGGTCATCCCGCACCGGTATACACGGCTAAATTAGTAAGCTGCGCGTGCCGCCGGCTCGCCTAATCTCGATCCCGAAACTCCTCGCCCGGCCCCTCCGTCTTCGACCCCTGTGTGTCACGCGCCCCTTTCAATGCATTACTCTTCATCTCTTATAATAAATAGCAAAAGCACATGTTACGTCCGATTTAAACGACTGATTCGAAAACTTAGGTTCGTTCTCGAAGTGTAAGGCACTAAGGTGCGCCTTGATTCCGCTTTAGAGAATAGGAGGAGGAGGATAAGTCAGGATTGACGTGACTATTGTTGTTTCGTATATAGATGTATATTTCTATTTAAGATTCACATACCAATAGTTTTCCACGCTGTGCCGACTGGTAATACGCTGGTTGTTTCTTAGTGACGGATAGCCAGTACCGTTAATAGAACGAAACCCGTACGCGGTGTATAACTTTATATCGACGAGCGACGCGATTTAGAGTTAAAGATTCTAAACGGTACTAGGGCCTCGCGCGGTAATAGTAACGAAAATACTCGCGATAAGTTACGGAACCAAATGAACACCTCATGGCCCTTGTCCATGAGTATTTATACTAATTAAAGGAGAACAAAACAGTCAGCATATTGCCCGACGTAATATCGAGGCAACCAGATTCCTGGTGACTGCGAAGCGTCAGCATTTCCTAATACTATTGCATTCTTTAACGTGTCGAAAGATAGATGTTGAAAAGGAGAACATCAAGACGGACGTAACACACAGAATCATCTTCTTTAGAATCCGTTTTAGATATTTCATACAAAATGTATTTGACCATTTCTTTTTTTTTTATATCTAGCTTCGCGTTTCCGACTTTATAATATCTGTGTAAATTTTTAATTGGCATAATGTAGCTTCGGTTAGCAGCTAGTTTGAAACATGCATGATGCTCGATTTCCAACGAAGTGGTTAATTTTGGCTTTGCTGGTTGTATTAGCCTGCATTAACTAAATTGATGTGATGCGTTCGCTGCACGGGTCATGGTGAGAGATGATCGAGGGATGTGGCAGCTGTTGAAGTTGTCTCGATCATGCCCGGTTTCGTGGCTATACAAATTTCAGGTAATTTCGTGAAACGGAATTCTATCACGGATTCACTTTGTATTTTTTTTTTTTAACGCGATTATGATTTGTTATACGTTCGTGCGTGGGCGTCGGAAGGCGAAGTAATCCCATTTAAAGGCGTATAAAACGAGAGGAATGTGAATTGCGTGTACAGTTTCATGAATCATTGAACAAACGTTTAGAATTGATAAGAACAATGGTCGGAATGAATAGCTCTCCTCCGGCGGAATTTTCTTCAGATAAAAGGGCGAGACGTGCAGCAAGGCGTGTCTAAGGAATTTCATTATTTTTAGAGGGGAGCTCGCTAACGACGCCGCGTATCGACGTTTCCCCTTTAAAAATAATTACTGAGTTAAGGGGTTAAGCGTAACACTCGCACCGCGCGTCGTAGAAATATTTATACACTTGTCCTTGTTTTCACCGCGTCTACCCCGTCGCCGTCCGCGTGCCCGCCTTTAAGATACAATTTTTAAAAAGTCTCGTTCCACGCTCTCCCGCTGAATAGCGCTTTGTACGCGTTTGTCTTGAATCGTGGCCGGATCCGGCATTAAAGAAACATCCTGTTATTTAATATAGAAGAAACGTTTTTAGCCGGGGAATGAAAAAAGGGGATACGCTCTGTTAAAAATTGCATCGGGGAAGGGAAAAAATGTCGTTCGTTTAAAAAGCGGCAGCGGCCATTATTCCCGGGAACATTGAGCGTAAATATTTCCATTAGGGGCTTTCCTTTCTTATCGCGTAACTAAACAGCAATTTACCGCAATTTTTGTGCTTAAGTATAATGGGCGAGGTATTTCTTTATCGTTCGGCCGGGGAAACGTTTTTACTTTGTACTTACCGTGAAAGCAGATTTTCTGCCACTTTATTATTCATTATACGTACGTTAATTTATCCGGTACGCCCGGCTATTCCTGTCGGCCCGCTCATTACTCCTTTTTCCATGCGTCGTCGTTCCCAACGTTCCGCGTTTCCAAGGAGCCTCGCGCACTCCCCCTCGCCGCCGTTTTGTTCGCGATACTCTCTGCCCTACTGGCGCGCACGGTATTCGATACTCCGCCGCGTATTTATCTTCGCCTTTTGCGTTCGAACGCGGCCGATACAAATTGCGAAAGTGTGCGAGGATTTCTGACAAGTTGCTGCATAAATCATTACGCGTGGTTCCGCACTGCGGTTGCCCGATTTGTAATAAACCTTTACTACACTTCATAACTTTCCTACTTCTAAACAAGTTTTAATCTGAAGTAATAAATAAAAAAATGTCTTCACGCTTTTACCATTTAATAGCTCTGAGACTTTCTTTGAATTGGACGATTTTTAAATTAAAAAAATGCAATTAATTTTTACAAGGAATTTGCGTTCTGACACATAAATTGAAGTCCTTCGTGCCTGCGAAAAGCGTTCGCTTGTTTATAAATCGATGGGAAGGGGGAATCGAATCACACGACGTATTACATTTAAATAAACGATCCTGTATTGTGACAAATTTGATTGGTATACAACGGTTTACAAGGGAATCGATCGTATCATGCCACGGAATGGTACGGGAGATGACGAAGGATACTCGAATCGAAGGTACAAGCGTAATTCTTGTGCAGTGTTCGGTAAAAGCGCAAACTGGAAGACGCCATTTTTTATTCTTTCCGCAATTCTTTCCTCTCCTCGCTCAACCTCTCTCTCTCTCTCATGTTCTGTATCATCCCTCCGCTTGTTCGTCCGCAATTTTTAATTCGATCTCATCGCGCGATCTCGCGTCACGTTCGNTCAACCTCTCTCTCTCTCTCATGTTCTGTATCATCCCTCCGCTTGTCCGTCCGCAATTTTTAATTCGATCTCATCGCGCGATCTCGCGTCACGTTCATACGTAATTACGCTGCGTCGGACGAGAGTCCCGAGATATTATTCTCTTTTGATCACTCCGCGCGGTTTTCCTCTTTACAGGTTGTCGTGCATCGTCTGATCAGACACTGGGATATTCTACTGGATTCTCATGAACGTCATTCGTCGCAAAACGAAAAGCTGCTCATCCCCGATGCTTTTCAGTTATCAAAATTTAGTTACATATCACACTTGCTTGGTTAAATTCATCGCTTTTTACCGTTCCGTTAGTAAAAAGCTTATTATTCGTTACGCGTTTTTATTCTCTTCGTTATAACTAAAGAGTTTTACGATTATTTATTATAAAATTGACAGTCACTTAGCGTAAAAACAGGTCCGGGTACAAAACGAATAATGCAATGGTGGGTGAAGAGCAAATAGATACCATGTCTGACCATACTTCGAGCTAACTACTGAATCTCTCTATAAACGTCTCTAAGCATAATTCTTCCTTACGTTTACGCTATTTGTTACCACTTTTATTAAAGACAGCTTTCAAAAACATCGATTATTGTAAAATCTTCTTAAACGTCCATTCCTTCCTATTATTATTTACAAAATCAATAACTTTCATTCGATATACTTTCATCCAACCCAAACGGTATATCTATTTAAGGTACACAAATTTTTACAATCATCCAGAATAGAATATCCCACCAGTGTTTGTCTATCTTGTATTTCGTTTAACGTGAAAAAATGAATGCACAAATGCTGAATGGGAAGAACAGGCGAAAACAGATTTCGGCGCCGGGACGGTATACGGGAGCTGCTACGCTGTTCTTTGTCAGACAGGGATTCTCTCGTTCGTTTTATACAGATTCGGGTTTCAATTCGGGTATAGAAAAAATCACGACGAACATCGATACCAAAATGTTAACGATCACGGCGACGGATGGAACGAAATGTCGTCGCGTTCATCTACGACCAATCATCTGTGCCACTTCGACCAACGTGTTACACACTCCGTACCCAATTTATTCCAGGTTGTAACACATCACACTTCCAATTAATTGTCCAACGTATCAATTCAATTTCAATTTATACAATTATTTTGTTTTATATAATTTTCTGAATTTACTGATTTCACTATTTTATCTCATTTTAATCATCATTTCTTTGTACGAATTTTTAACTAAATATAAATTTTTGGCTTTAATGGATGTTTCATATGTTACAACCTTTATAACATTTTTGTAATTGTCCTTTTCGTAGCACATTTGTCGGTGTAGATTGCGTTATACGTCTAGTGTTCACAGTGGAGCACGCACTGGGTGATCGTGAGGGAACGTACGGCCTTCGATCAAGGTGACTCGAGTTTCTCTTCCGAACCGTTCGGATATTGAATGCACCACACACCGTGTATTCGCGTGTTACCATCGTTACTGCATCTCTTTTTAACGGCTTAATACCCGATATACGGATTATCTATCGTTATTTAAACCGGTGATAGATAACAATTAATCGTAATAAGAAAATCTGGCGATATGATAGGTAGATCGGTTTCGTCGCTGCCACGTATAAAACATGATCGATTGTATGTCACCCAAAGCATGAGAAGAACATTAAGACTTCTTACTGAAATTTATCTACAATTGCTTTTTCATGGATTTTACATTTTTTCATTTAATTCTTAGGTTTTATGAAATTCAAGCATACGCAACATTATACAAAAATACAAATAATTTTATCAAATCATGGACACTTTTTTATAAATTGATTTTCTGTTGAATTTAATGTTGTACTCTTTTTGGGCAAGTTAATTGCCATTTGACTTTTCTGTGTACTTTTGTATTACTTTTTTTTTTTGGTTGAGTTTCAGTGGATTGAGCCAGAAACGAATGGGTAATAAAGTTTATAAGCAATTGATCGAAACTTCTCGTTTTTTAATTGTACACTCGATGGCAGCTTGTTAACTAAGCAAACGTGAACGTAAGTTAGTTGAAGGGCTATCTGTCCCAGAAAAATAGTTTTATACGTCGCAACATGCAATTTAACTCCGCGACATCTCTCCCTGCCTCGTCAAGTGCTGCAATGGTACTCGAAAAACAATCGATTGTTCGCTTGGTAGTTTGATTTCGTCAATTTTGATTCCGTCGAAAAGGCCTGAAGCATTTGATTCATGTTACCAACGTGATAAAAAGTCGAAACATTTTCATGTATTTATATAATTATAATTATTAGAGCTTTCATTGTAATTAGTTTATATATAAAAAAAGAGGGATATCCATAATTTTAAAAGAGTATCTCTTTCACCTTTAAAAAAATATGTATATGTGCGTTTTTTGATTTTCGGTCTTGATACACCTTTAGAATCGTGGAATTTATTAAATTGTATAGAAACATAAAATAAATTTCATATTACATTTTTACCCTCATATAAAAACTGATAATTCAATTCTTTTAATCAAAGGAACAGTTAATCAAATATCGAGATTTTCAGAAATTCTAGAATTTTGATTTGACTTTGTTTTACTCCTAAGTTAGAGAAGCTTACGTATTCTTTTCTGGTATCAGCACAGCACCGGACGGCGTCCATTCTCGGGAGAGATATCGTCTTTTGGCACGAAAAACCTTGGCCGTAAACGTCGTTTTTCGAGCCAGATCACGGCGATCCGACGACGTAAGGAAGTCCGTTCGTTCGCGGCGCGAAACGGGGGCCCGGGAAAACGGCAGCTCGTGTAAAAAGTGTTGACGAAGAGGAAGGAATGAAGAAAAGAATACGCTCCTTCGTCCTCTCTCGGCTCGGATCGGCGCGAACTGGCAGTGATAGGTACTTAATAATGCGTTTACACGGTATCGTTAAACCTATATGTATACTCACACGCACGGGCACACACGACACTTTCTTCCTGCCACACATTACACACTTTCCAATAAACGTCTATACGTATGTATATTTATATTTATATTTTGTATATATATATATATTTATTTATATTTTGTATTTATATTTATATATATATATATATTTATATTATTTATCACACACGCAGTACTCACGCATCGATGTGATTATACACCATCTCCACAATTAAAAAACGTATCGCGACTCCAGTGTTGGGATTGGTTTTCGCTCCCGTTGTACGCATTCCATCACGCAACGAATTTTCTATCCATTCTCGCGAGATCCAGAAAATAGTGTTCGCAAAGGTGTACATTGATCTGTAACGAACTGTAATCTGTAATAAAAATGCAGCTGTCGCGGTAATAGTAATCAGAATAATAATAATAATAATAATAATAATAATAATAATAATAATAATAATAATAATAATAACGATAGTAGTGTCACGTTGCAGTCGACCTGTCCTCTCCACCTTCAGTCTTTTTTCCATTTATTCCTTTTATTTCCTTCTCTCTCGATTTTCTGCAGTTCCTTCGTTCTTTCCGAGTGATTCCCGGTCGACTTGCATTAATACACACTCCCTCGCAGATTGCGTGTATATATATAAACATGTACGCGTGTCGCGTGTGTGGGGCTCAATCTCTCTCGCTCACTCACTCTCTTACGGAAATGGCAGTTGAGTGTGTCAGTTTCGAGTTGCTGGTTGCACATGCACCCACCCCAGGACCATCGAATTCTACTATCGAATTTCGCGACCTGTTCTCGTCGCCAGTGGCCGGTCGTACGCGCTGTCGTTTACCTTCACTCCTTTGATTCGACCTCGATCTGTTTCGATTACAACGTATGTATATATACAATGTACAAACACGACCGGCGCGGCGAGGATTTATCCCCGCACCGTTTCACCCTTCCACCTGAATGAACCCGGATAGGAAAATTCCTCGCTGACCAGCCGTGACACGGCTCTCTCTCTCCATCTCTCTCTCTCTCTCTCTCTCTCCCCGTCTCCCTCTCACTGCGTTTCCCTCGAGTGACCCCCTCGAGTCGATCGGTCCGAGCGTAAAATCGTTTCAATAGGACCCCCGGTCGAGTCCGGGCGCCGTCGACGATCTCAAATCACGTGTGGCAGTACGATTCGAGGAACTTGAAAACGCGAACGGTGGACGACGCCCGATAAAAAAGGGACTGACCCCGGAGTCCGATCGGTACCGATCCGAGGCCGAGGGTGGCGTCGAGAAGGCGATCGTCGCGGATATTCGACTGGCGGCAAACGCGTTGCTCAGGATTGTTTTGGGTCGTCGTTCGGGTCCTCGCCGGGCCGTCGATCGTCGAGCCGGTCGGCCGGCCGTTTGAGGAGGGCAGGAGCCTCCCGTGCTCCGGTTCTTCTGATTGGTTCCGAAGGCTTCGTCGGTTTACGTGATGTACTCGGGCTTGTAGTCGCCGGGACGGCCGGACCAGACGCTCGGCGAGGCTGGAATCCAGGGCACCGCGACGTCTAGCATCGTGATGCTCGGCCGACGGAGGAACGGCGAGAACCGCGACTTCTTCGGGCTCTTCGGCGGCGACTCCGCGAAGGTCACGCTCCTCCGTGCCGGTCTCCTCGGCGGCGGCGTAGGCAGGGCCACCGTCAGCGGCGGCGGTGGTGGCGTGGGCAGGGAGATGGCGGGCGACTCGCCTGGGCTCGCCTCCTCGTAATTTATACTTGGGTATGCGTATTGCTGTGTACCTGGTCGCCCTCCGTATTCCCAATCGCGTTTGCTGGAGCGTAGTACTGGAAATCCAATGGTCGCGCGTTAGGCCTGCCGTGTTTCTCCACGGCGAGCTGAAAAGTCGACGTGCGTATCTCGTGTGGTGGTGCTCTCGCGTTTGTGAGTGAGTGAACTGAGGACGGGTCCCGCGGGCTACTGTGTACTGTAGAAATTCACTGGCCCGTGCCAATGATCAAGTTTAAGGTGGTTCGAGCGCGAGTCAATAAAGAGCTTGGTAGTCAGAAATTAGAAATCACTACTTTACCGCATAGCTAGAAAGAGGATTTATAATAAAGGACAAATTTTAAAATGAGTTTTATGAATTTTCCACCTCATTTTTCGAAATTATTTTATTTATTAAGAAACGTATATATGACTTGAGTATTGAGGTACTATGTTGATCTGGCAACGTTACATCAAAATGAAATTAGCGGCACGGTTCCCGCTTCGTTCCTGCGTAGTACGAAATAACCGTACTTATTTTCTCACTGTTGATCTCGCGATTACTTAGCAAATTCTTTGCAATATGCCTAATGAATTGGCTAAGGAAAAATCTAAAGAAATGTTTCATAACATTCGAAGAGTTAGGGGAAAAAGAAAAGGACAGTTTGCTAAAAAGAAGGTTGTCGATGCAAGAGAAAAACTCATCGATGCCTCTACTCTTTCAAGAAAGAGAAAAGTAGGTGAGGTAAGTATACTCATGTGAATTCATATTTTGTATTTATTAAATGTTAATAGGGTAAAAAGTAAAAAAATCTGTTTTTATCTATCAGAAACTAATGAGAAACGAAGATTTTAACCTACGAAACGTCATACGACCAGCTTCTTCGCATAGACAATGTTTTGTAGCCAATGTATTTCAAAATGCGCGCTCGGTTGAATTCTTGCGACGTTGCAACATTTTCAATGCAAAAATTGAATGAAAGGAAATCATATATTTTCTAGTCTTTATGATTGAATATTGAAGGGTAACTTTCGGCAATATATATATATATATTTCGCGTGGTTAAAAAAAAGCTTATAATTCGAACTATAATCACTTAGTTTTTGGTTATTCTGTGCAGTCATTAGGAAACGAAAACTTTTAATTTCCGGTCAAAAATTTTCATCTCCCATAAGAGGCAATGTTAAAACGGCAAACTTTAAATAATTATTTCTTGCATATATGTTCGACAACTGTATCCCAGATTTCAATGAAACATGCAAAAGCATCTAAATAATGATCCCTATCAATTTCGAATGATTCTGCAGAATTTCATTTCGTGCTCGAACCACCTTAACCCCTTCCCGTGCCATTTAGCTCGGAAAACTTCGGGCCTTGTCCATTCTCAAATCGTTTTCCTCCGTTTTTTATAATCATAACAAACCTTGCACATTCTCGGTGGACATGAGATTATAACCAAGAGTCTAATTCGTGATACCCACGTTTGCTACAAAATTATGATCACGAGTACGAGTCATGATATTTATACTTAGTATAAAATTATGTCACGAGTCAGACTCGTTAAAGTACGGCAAGGGGTTAAATAAACGTTGATTATTAATTTCAGCGCTTGATCAATGTCATGAGCCACTGAGGTAAATCATAGGAATAAAGACCTGCACTGTGTGAGAACTGAGAAACTTATTTATAAAGTTATTGTATGACATATATGAATAGGTTTAATTGTGAAGTTTGAAAATACCAGGGAAATACTATCTACATGTATAAAGAATACTGTAATTATTTGTTTCATGAAAATGGGAAAACATGGATGTGTAACTATATAAAGAATTGTCAGTAATTTGAAGCATTCTCTAATCTGTAACAATTAACTGTATTATTTAGTTAATAAATCTTAGACCGAGAATCCTACGTATGAATTGCTGGATATATTCGTGGTCCAAGTGTCTCGGGTGGAATGAATCATTTTACCTTGGAACTCCCCATGGACGTTACACATTTTTTGTGCAATCGGACACTTTCCAGCATCCCCGGCCTGTGGATAATCACTCAAAGCCGGGCTCGCGTGACAAATTACGCAAGCGTGTATGTGCACGTGCACACGTTTGTCACGCGCGGCAGAGAATAGTCGCGTCCTGAATTGCGAGGCTACAGTCGTCGTCGTCGTCGTCGGTTTCGTGCGTGTAAGTGTATTACGCGGACGGTGCATAAAGCTCTCGTATGCGTCGTGTTGTTGTCGTTCTACCGTTCTGCCTTTTTTTTTTCACTGAGACTCGTTCGCGTCGAAAGAGAAGAGAGTTAGGGATGAAAGAGAAAGAACTCTGCTATTATCGAGTGCTTGGGCGCGAGAAAAACGACGTCATTCGATGCACGGTTTCGTTTACACTGCTACTGAGAATTCGTTTAGTCGCCTCAAAGCGATGAACGGAATAATTATTCCCGTCGTTTCAAATGTATTATGCAAAAAACAGAAGACTCATGTTCTATCTAATAATTTTATACATCGTAATATCGTGTTACTTATGTCACGTCTTACCGTATTATAAAAATAATGATATTTGTAGTATTAATTTTAATAGCAACTCTTTCAAAATTGATAACATATATTATATTTAGGAGGTATTAACAATTCTATGAAGACGAAAGAGGAATACATATGTACATGTGTCAATAATTGACGTGGTAACATACATGAATATTATAATAACTATAATAATTTCAATATATCTTTTCATGGTTCTTCGTACTATTTACATATTAGATTTATAAATATCGTAGCAGTGTAAATGCAGCTTATATATAAACATCTCCAAAGCAGCATGCAGTCTAACCAGTCACATTTCATTTACACGATGAAGCCATGCACATTCCACGTTTTAAGCCAGCTGAAATTCATGATAAAGGGTTCAAGGACTGAAGGAGTAACGATTGGATAAAAGCAGAAGGGCGTTTGTATGTCGATGGAGGAAATTCACATTTTTTAACTCTTTCGACCGAAGTTCAAGTTAGGTATTAGAAAAATAGTTTTAGTTACTAATTTACATATTTTGTGAATGTGATTATAACGTGCACTGATAATAAGTGTTAAAATTAATTAAATGACATATAAATACGATTTATTAATGTGAGACCATTGATTAAAAGTAGTAAGAATAAGAAACGTGATGGAAAGCTTATCGAAAAGATTGAAGATAAGAAGAGATTGAAAACAGTCTAATGAAGAGAATGTGGAAGACAGACGATGTACAAGAGCGTGTGAGCATGTGAGAAAGTAGGAGAGGAGGAGAGAANTAAGTGTTAAAATTAATTAAATGACATATAAATACGATTTATTAATGTGAAACCATTGATTAAAAGTAGTAAGAATAAGAAACGTGATGGAAAGCTTATCGAAAAGATTGAAGATAAGAAGGGATTGAAAACAGTCTAATGAAGAGAATGTGGAAGACAGACGATGTACAAGAGCGTGTGAGCATGTGAGAAAGTAGGAGAGGAGGAGAGAGAAATAGACACGAACTTCGAACGATACGACGCGGCGGGACGTTTTTAAAATTAAGAGCTAAGAGTACTCATACTCACTTATGGTCCCGGGAAAGGCGCATGCATCCTCCGTCTAACTCTGCAGTCCGTACCACTAGAGAAAAAAACAAAAGTAGAACGAAACGCGCAAACCGAGCAAAAATTACGTCTCCTGCATTCAATCGAGTTACAAAGTGAAAGATGGATAGAGAAAATCGAGGAGGTAGAAATAGAGAGAAAGTATTAGAAAAGAGCGCAACACATCCAGCCAGACGCACATCGCACGCATGTACGTATAATATATATATATATATAATATCTATCTATCAGTCTATCTATCTATTTATGTACCATATGTATCTATCTATATTTATACATAATATATCTGTTCCAATGTATATATGTATTTACTTATTCACATATATATATATATGTCTATCTATTCATATATATGTATATTCTACTTTTGTCGTTAGACACATATGCATGTAAAATCTATATACATATTCTCGTACGTATGTATATACGATATATAAGTAAGTGAACGATCGATCGTTGCTCTTGGGTCGATCATGCCGCTGAAACAACCCTCGAGAATCACGTTCATGTTCGAAATTCTCGATACCCGCTCGCCTTTCAATCACAATATGTATGGACGTACGCCGAACGTATACACGCTGCTAACTGCATGCCAAACATACTCTATTGTACGCCTCTATGTATACATATATATATACTATGTAATATGTATATATTGGTCGTTGCATTACACGAGTATGCATAATGCAGCGCGTCTCTGACCGCCGCGCTACACGGACGTGAACTACGCGACACGTTGGAATCGTCGGGTTGGGGGCGTACAGAAAAAGGAATAAAAACGTTCCTCGTACAAAAATGATTATTAAGTTTTTTCCCCTCAGTGCGTGCGAAGTAAATTGGGGCTCGTACGATTTTATTCAATTTTCTAGCCCCGTGACCCTAGCCAACGCGATTCTACGAGCTTGTCAACGATTTTTGTTAACCGCGTGCGATCGATAACAGCGATTTAAGGGCGGGAACGAGTTTTGATGCCACTTACCCGGCCGTTGTCGAAATCTCGGCCGCCACCGATCGTCAGTCGCGCTTTCGCTTTCATCGCGTCCGACAACGGTATCTGAAAAATCGCAAGTTAAACGAATAGAATTTTTCTTAATCTTCTTTTTATAGTGAACTAAACTGAGACGTGATTAATGAGTAATTGGATATAGTGTTTGCTAAGCAAAGGATTAGGTATTTTGTTACCTTCGCTCTTGTCGCTTCTGTATGAGATTTGTAGCAGAATTCTAGTAACGCGACGGCCAGTGCTAGGAGTAGACCACCGATCAGGATGTAGAATATTCCTGCCACGTTGCTCAGCGACAACTCGTTCCTGGAAGCGTCTTGCTTGTCGCCGTGCCTGCATTCCGTTCTGTCGTACCACCATCGGTTCACCAGTTTCGTTAGCTCGCCGTTCTCTTTCAAGGACAACACTGCCAAATTTATAGGATCCCTGCAACAATCGAATTTATGCAAAATGTTAATATGATTATTTGAAAAATCTAGGAAGTCAAAAGTACTTAAAACTTATGGTTATAATAGACAAATAAATCCATAAGAAAAAATATTATGGATTTATTCATCTTCTGATTAATTCACACTTTTATATATTAAATAAATAATGGAAACCGATTGTGCTTTGGATGAATATAATAAAATCGATATGCCTGTATCCATTGAATTACAAATTGAATTTGAATGATCCGGGGAGGTTGTGTGATGCTGAACGAGATTGAATTGGTTTGTTAAGAACGGGTCGCCCCGTCCGTTAAGCGGTAATGATACGGAAAAACGGGCGTAGGTAGTACGAGTTTTTCTATGCTAATTGCGCGGAACATCGTCGCGTGTTTTGAAAAGGGGGACAGACGGAATTTGAAATCAGGGCAGCCGAGGTGCTTCGCCTCTTCCTGATCGCTACAAAACCTCGTTAATTACGCTTTCATATTGAAGAAATAGGTCGAACCTGTATTTCCATTCAATACGCGTTACGTTTACTTTAATGCACTCTGAGTGGCGAACACCCTTCGCCTTTCAAGAATTATTGAAACTTCCAAACTTCTTGTTTTATTCTCTACAATAAATCAATCTCCGCAATCATTGTATCATTTTTTAATTTATGAAAACGAATAGTCATCATAATATTTATTGCAGTTTTTTAATCAAATATATTTCTCGTATATATTATTCGCAAATTGTTTTATATTTTTTTTAATGAATATATTTATATATATCTTACTAAAGTAATAAAACATAACTTGAAATTCCTTGAGTTAGAAGTGAAAACCAATAATGCAACTCGCAGGCATAATTAAAAAGAAGCAGAATTAATATTTCAATAAAATAATGATTACTTTAAGGGAGATCCTAGTGGCGTTGCAACACCGAAGCCTTTGGCATCGAGATTCCTGCCGACCTTCATCGTATCACAAGGCTCCCTCTCGTTAATGTACTCGTTCTTTGGACTTTCAATCAGAAGAGCGTATTTCCCTTTGCTCGTCCTCACCCTTCGTATACCTTCGTCGTACGTTTTCACAAACACGTGTTTCCTCGAATTCATGAACTCCCACATCTTGCTATAAAGGCTAATTTGCGATTTCTGTGGAGAGAAAGAAACAATAATTTATTAACACGTCTATGTTATTAATTATGTGCTTGTAATTATTTTACTTAATTTAATACTGTGATACGTACGCGAAAAAAGTCCCAGGTTGATCCATGAGATAGCGTGCCGTATTGCACTTCCGTCTGGGAAGCCAGGTCTTCCGGCGAGTTAATCGGTGCGACCATTCTTTCGACAGTTAAAAACGCGGCTAAGTTGGCAGTGTACGAGGAGATCAGGATCAGCGTGAAAAACCACCAGACGCTGCCCACTATTCTTCCAGATATTGATCTGTTAAATAAAAAGCAGAAGATAAACATTAAAAAAATAGGAGATGATAATGTAATCAAGAGTCACAGAAATGTAGAACAACAAGAGTTGCAATGAGTTGCATAAATTTCGATTTTGTTTAAAATCTGAAATTATCTGAATTTAAAATCTGAAACTGATAACCACATGAATTTCCATTAATTGGACTTGGATTTGCAATTAAAATTCTTAACTTCATTCTTACATTAAATTAATAAATAAAATTGTCGATTTCAAGAAATATTCATTACACACTTTCATTCTCAAACGATTGGAAATTTACTCCTTTGATTAAACCTGCAATTTTTATCTTACTGACTTCTACAGGAATAACTTCCTGGTAATGTGAGAGTAAACTGTAGAAAAATCTTCAACTTCTCGTTGAAAACTTTACAATCGGATTACAAGGAGACGTCCAATATATGTGATGTTTAATAAAAAGAGATTTATGTACTGCGCGCGCGGAATCATTGACCGTATCGAATCGTATAAGAATAAGAGGAGAAGGAGGGAAAGAAGATGGACATAGGGGACAGAAGGTTCGACGAAATTTACAATTCATATCGGCATCGCGCGAATATTTAAGCCATTAATCAAGGAGACGATGGCTTGGTATGGTGGAATATCAGCAGGAATGGAAATTAATTGAGACCCAGTTCTCCGAACTGGTAGAAACAGGAGATTTACGGGACACCTACGTCTAATCTTATTCTCCATAATTTATATTTATGTTTGTCATTAAACTAATTCTACGTAAAGACGTTCCTGTAAGGACAAGAAATTGTTAGAAGGCTTCAAAATTTCTTTGAAATAAATACTCTCTCAGTTCTATTTGTTTCAAGATTTAAAACCTGATATAAACTTCATATCGTAACAGATATCGTCTATGTAATAAATAATAAAGTTTGTGTGAACTTTTAAAAATCCTGTAAAATCTTAATCGTCCGATTTATGTGTCCGGCCGGCACAAGAAACGCGACACCTCCGCCAAGAATTCCGAGAGTCGAGCGAAAATGTGACGGAATATCACGGACATTTATGCAAAGAGGGCAAGAACTGGCATTACTGCCGGCACGAAACGTATTGTTCGTGATCGCGGCTGGGTTGATCGATGCCCGATGCGTGGGAAGACGGATATAACCGTCGGGAGAAGGAAACGAGAGAAAAAAAAAAAAAGGAACGAAAGAAGCGGAGGGATCGAGTCGGTACGGCCTCGGTTGGGGTTTAAGCGTGTCGCTAATGGAATTTTCGAGCCAGGGGCCACGGAACGACACGCTCATTCAAATAAGCTGCCCTCGAACGGCCTAATCGCGACCCCGCGACGATTACGCGGAGAGGGTCCGCTCTAAATTGCGTCCAGCACGAGACTACGAAACGTAATCCGATTATATTGTGATAATTCTCGCTGCGCGGTTTACGATCGCCGTTTAGCCGGCACGCGGTTATAATTTAAACGAAGGAACTCGCAACAGTAATTACCATGTTGTACCCTTAACCCTCCCTGGGGTGCCCACCACAAATCACCTCCTTAAAGGTTATCATCGCCGGGTAATATATTATATTGTGTACTAGGTAGCGATGGAGATCGTGCGTTGAAGGACACTGAATCTAAGCATGAAAACCCTTTCCTGTTACAATATTTTATACGAATTAACATAAATTAATATTCTGCACGATTTTTAACATTAATTCAATGTTTACAATAAGTACATTCAATCTAATAATTATTTCCCCTACAACGATAAATTTAATAATATTACCTGCCATTTTGCTTTTATAAAAATCAAACAATTCTGTGAATGTAAGTCTTTGTAGAAATAAGAATCCATTTCATGAATCTCTGCATAGACTTAATTAAGAAACGGAAGAACGGCGTAAGACTTTGACATGAAATCTTAGAAATTATTGTACATTGTCTGAGGCAATTAGCCACGACTGAAAGAGGCGCCAGACATCATTTCGGTCTTTTGCACGCTGAATCGAGTTGTGTCACTAATTGTATAGAAAGTAGTCTTTACAAAGGGATTCGTACTGCGCGGCACACCGACGCAGGAAGAATCGGTTAGACGTTAAAGGGGGAGACTTTGAGGAGACCGAGAGCGACGAACCTTTTGAATCTTACTCGATTCATCCTATTAGTCAACATCACGGCTGACCTGTTCCATCTAAAAGGCAGTCATTCTACCTTCTCTCGTGGTTTTAGCTACTTTATTCCATTCACTTCCATCGCGGAAACGGAAACGGGGAACAAGTCAAAAGTAGCTGTAATTAGCAATAAAAAAGACCGACTATCTCTGCCTATTCAATACAAAAATTGCTATCATTGATCGACTAATATTTTTCGATACCCCTTTTTTCTGTACTTTTCATAACAAAAATAAAATTGATAAAAGATGCAGATTATTAAATCACAAGAAATTATTGTAATTAATTTTAATGAAGTACTAGATTAATTTGTATATTGAGATAATGAAGAAGCTGGATGACAAAGACACTAGCTAATGAATTACCTAGGTGATATGTCGCAGCCCTGTTGCATGAACGCTGCTAAAGCGAACCAAAGGCTGTTGATAATGCTGAAATCGTTCGCCATGCTAGAAGTCGGCATGTGAGGGGATCCTTGCGATCCATGGGGGTGTTGCAGCGTGGGATCATTTCTCCCTGCCATCGTGGAGTCCGCACTACTGCTCAGAGTCAGCACTCTCCATTCGTAGGGCGAGAATCTGTTCAAAACACCTAATCTTAATTTCCTTATATTTTATATTCGTTGAAATTGATTAAAATTCATTTTCGTGCCGTTTTTCTATAAGCACCGAACGAAGCTTTACGTACACATAGAGAGGAGAGTCACGAATTTGTAAATATTGGTTGTTTCGCTATCGAGAACGGTAAAATTGTTCGGCGAGATGGTGAATGATTAAACTCTGGGACGATCATTAGGAGGCCGTATTCGGAGAAATCACGCGAGATAGGGAACAGGTAAATAGCTGGAGTGCGGCTGAAATAGAAGCACCGACGATTTATCGCGCGGCTGCTTGCCCGGTAATGTTGCAGCTGGATCGCGATAAATGTATGCGTAATTGTCGCGAGTCCACACGTAACCGCAGCGCTAACGGAGGCGGTAAACAAAGCCGGCCAGGATAATTAACCATCGAGAGAGGAAAAGGCTAAGGGGAAGGTAATGCCGTATGCGGCTAGAGGGTGGCATTGAGTCCACCGATCAATCACGGAGGCGGAAATTTCTCTGACAATAAATTACTGCCTCCTCGTCATGTTCGTTCTAATTCGCGTTACCGTTCCCTCCGTTTAAAAGCGTATTAGTATTATATTAGTATGCGGTGCCTCGAACGAGTATTGACATTCAGAATTTTTAATGTCCCTGTGTTTAACATAATTGCATCCTTTCATATGAATTATTCCTCGTTAATTACAAATTTTGCTTGCGGGAAGTATTATATAAATAATGTAAATGAAATATAAATATTGTTTATATGGGAAATATTATACAAATAATGTAAATGAACAATATATGATAATTAATTTACAAATATCTAGCAGGATATGAATTGTATAAAAGAAAGTGATTTAATTGTAAGCACAAGATTTGATTATATTGTGGCGAGATTATTGCCCTCTGCCTCTCGTGCTATATTGGATGACCCCTACTACTGTGCCTCAGTGCCAGAAGACAAGTTTACTGACACTGACATAGCCCCGTCTCTTTCTTTTTCAAGCCTTACTTCTACGAGAGTCAGAGTAGGCGAGTAGTAAGTGATGTGTATCAATATAATGTCGTACATGACAATTCAGAGACAGTTTCTATTCTTAAGTAGCTCGGTTTAAGAAACTTATGAAATGATCAAAAACTGTTTTTTATGAACTTTACTTTTCAATCTAAATAAGGAAATTAATGGTGTAATTAAAAAATTGCAATACCAAAATGGAAATACCAAATCTGATCTGGGTCTGACTACATATCGACCGTAACTACTGAATCAGCCAAGGAATAAGCAAGAGCTTTGTTTACCTGGACACGGTAAAGAGAACGATGGACACACCGATGTACGAGAAGATCACGCAGACCCAAATTTCTTTGCTCAGTGGATTCAAGAAGCTGAACACTCCTGGCTTTTGTTTAATGGGTTTCTTGATCATAATACTGATTCCCAGGGACATGAACGGTTTACTGAAGTCGATCACTCGCTCACGTTCCGAAGTAATCGTCATGGGAGCAATCGCGATGTCTGCTTCCTAAGAAAAAACCGATCAATTGAATAATCATAAAATTAAACTATGACGTTGAAAAAGATTATTAGTCAGATTTATTATAATGCTGTTTTAATGAAGTATGACAATTTTAGTTTTGCCTATAATTCTTTTTAGAAAATAACAAAATTTCCATATTCTCTTTCGTTTCTTTCCTAGTTTACCCACCAGATGTGGTTAGAATTCCATTGGGAAACGGACCGAGAGCTTGCAAGCTCGAGGCACCTGGTGGGGAAGCTTTGCACTAGCTAAACGTAAGGCAGCTCGTGCAAGTTCTTTTCTAATCGAACTTTACCAATCAACAATGAAATTTACTATGTTTCAATTTATTATTTGATAATGTACTAATTATTTTATTTAATTATCACGCGCAAACTTACTTTACGAATCAATTCGCCAACCATGCCATCCCAACCACCGGGAACGTCTGGATTTTCCATTCCATATTTTCCATCTTTTACTATTCGTAACTCGTCTGAAAACATGTATCAAACTTTTAATTAATTTTGAGTTAAAACATTAATTTATTTTTAATTTGGGTTAAAACAATATCGCATCATGAAGACATCTGCATGTATTAAATTATATGAAGCATCTGCCAGGGTTGTTAAATCAATACAATATTTCTTGTAATGAAAAATGTGAATATTTGATAATTAAGAAATTTTATAAAATATTACATGAACTTATAACAAAGATATATAAGAAGTGATGGATGAAAATTACGTACACGTTATTCCAAGCTTTTTAGCTATGAGATCAGCCAGGTCCTTGCAGTATCCTTCGTACTGATCATTTCCAGTCAATATTTCTCCATTCTCTGCTTTTTTCCTCATAATGTACG
>SMSR01009041.1:34956-67893 GCA_019453355.1 Ceratina japonica | reverse complement strand
AAGCTGAACACTCCTGGCTTTTGTTTAATGGGTTTCTTGATCATAATACTGATTCCCAGGGACATGAACGGTTTACTGAAGTCGATCACTCGCTCACGTTCCGAAGTAATCGTCATGGGAGCAATCGCGATGTCTGCTTCCTAAGAAAAAACCGATCAATTGAATAATCATAAAATTAAACTATGACGTTGAAAAAGATTATTAGTCAGATTTATTATAATGCTGTTTTAATGAAGTATGACAATTTTAGTTTTGCCTATAATTCTTTTTAGAAAATAACAAAATTTCCATATTCTCTTTCGTTTCTTTCCTAGTTTACCCACCAGATGTGGTTAGAATTCCATTGGGAAACGGACCGAGAGCTTGCAAGCTCGAGGCACCTGGTGGGGAAGCTTTGCACTAGCTAAACGTAAGGCAGCTCGTGCAAGTTCTTTTCTAATCGAACTTTACCAATCAACAATGAAATTTACTATGTTTCAATTTATTATTTGATAATGTACTAATTATTTTATTTAATTATCACGCGCAAACTTACTTTACGAATCAATTCGCCAACCATGCCATCCCAACCACCGGGAACGTCTGGATTTTCCATTCCATATTTTCCATCTTTTACTATTCGTAACTCGTCTGAAAACATGTATCAAACTTTTAATTAATTTTGAGTTAAAACATTAATTTATTTTTAATTTGGGTTAAAACAATATCGCATCATGAAGACATCTGCATGTATTAAATTATATGAAGCATCTGCCAGGGTTGTTAAATCAATACAATATTTCTTGTAATGAAAAATGTGAATATTTGATAATTAAGAAATTTTATAAAATATTACATGAACTTATAACAAAGATATATAAGAAGTGATGGATGAAAATTACGTACACGTTATTCCAAGCTTTTTAGCTATGAGATCAGCCAGGTCCTTGCAGTATCCTTCGTACTGATCATTTCCAGTCAATATTTCTCCATTCTCTGCTTTTTTCCTCATAATGTACGGTTCCTCCTATATAAAAAAAAAACAAATGTTACTATTTTCCCAATGAATTTAATGCACATTTAGTTTTGCTAAATGCACTGATTACTTACAACGATGGTGGTTACGATATAAGTTTTATTCTTCTCGATTTCGTGTGGTCGAAGTCGAATATATTTCGCTGCAATGGTCTGGAATCCAGACTGGTCCGTCCATTCCGCTACCTTAAAAAATGAATAAAAAATAATTAACATTTTTACACCAATGACATTGAATTAAAGGTAAAGAAATCAGAAATAAAATTAATCGCGAATATTGTAATAAATACTAGTAGAAATAAAACATCTTCACGTTACGTGGAATAATGGTTTATCAAATTGCCGATTGTTGAATATTTCAATACTTTTAATTAAGCTAAAAGATTGATATCAAAATGCGGTAATTGATACACTCATTGATTTCGCAGAAAATCATCGAACCAGTTGTCGAATCGGAGAGCAAATAAAATTGCGTGGAACGAGAAATGCAAAGTGTTCGTGTTTTATTTTACGGGTTCTCGCGCGCTGTAAAATTTCGCGAAACTGTCAGATTGCATTTTGACCGCGGGCAAGAGAAGTCGGGTCGGGCCGGCCGATGCATGAAAAGGGGATGAAGGGGTTGGACACGGTCCTGGGTTTGTTGCGCGAAAAAAGTATTTACTTTGACCATGGCGCTGTTGACCGTCATCTCGACGACGTGAAGGGTGTAATTGTGCCTGCGACCGTCATCGTTGAAGCGGATCTCCCCCGTTAGTCCCTCGATTTCCACCTGAAAGTTAAACGCGAATCAATACACCAGCTTGTGTGTGTGTGTGTGTGTACCTTTCATAACACTTGAAACATAGTGATTTTTATTCCAACCTCTTTTGAAACAAATTTCATTAAATCCTCCCCTCTGCGAAATTAATTAAACATATGCTTTGAGGAACAAAAGAAAATTAAATGCATTTCACTTCCGTGCGCTGCGCATTTTCAAATTGCATTTAATATTTTTAATGTGTGTTTAGTTCATTTAATTTTACGCGAGTCAAAGCTTTTCAAGGGAAGTTGTTTCAGAAAGAAATGATCCCACGTTACAATAAAATAATAACAGTGAAATTAATTAAAATGATAATAAATACTTAATAACAGTAATAATATGGTCGAGTACGCGTATCAAATATCCGTGAATCGTTTTAAAGCCGGTCGTTTACAATTGTTAGACCCTTCTTATTTTTCATGTACAGCAGCAGAAAAAAATTTGCGTCTCTGAAATTGGTAATGAACCTGCTGTTATTGGCAGGTTCTCGCGTCCGTTCTCGTGTCAGGCGACAAACCGACGTAGAGCCGGGCGGACGGAAAAGAGAGAAGAGACCGTCACTTCCGGTGTAACTGTAGAGCACGTACGTGTGTGCATGTACCCACCCGTCTATATATATATACACGATGGGAACGAACGGAGACGATCTGACGTGGACAGAGGAATGCCGTTAGAGTCGGAATAACCGTCAATTACTGTCAGCGGCAGAGAGACGTCGAGAAAGGTCGCTGACAATTTTGGTTGCCACGAGTATTCGAAACATATCAAGTATTTCTGGGATTCTAACGGGCCGCTTTAAGANTTAACAAAACGTATTTTGGCATTGTTGTGAAAAGTCAGCTGAGCTTTTAAACATTAAGCTGCTTTGTTTCGGAACAATTTATGATACTATTGTTTGTTACAAAGATTAACAGTAAGCATTATATTGTTACAGTCCTTTTTCACTGTTTCCTAGTTTTAAATGATCCTAAAGATTGTCACGTCGAATAATGTAACTATGTTCCGAATTACTACAATACAATTTATTTAAAATGCAATTCGTTTAATATGAAATTGTAATGGAATAAGCAGGTTCAAATTACGTATGATACTATTCTAAAAAATCTATATGAAATGATAGTTTATAGGAACGATACATAATAATTTTATAAATTGTCTAATGTAATAAATATTACTAAAAAGTTCCAAAATAATTTCTAATATAAATTATTTGTACACTTTTTATTCATTTATATTTTAACTACGATAATTGACGATATTGACTTTTTATTCATTTATATTTTATGTACGAATATTGACGAATTTCTATTACAAATTGTTTGTACACTTTTTACTCATTTATATTTTATGGACGAATATTGACGAATTTCTAATATAAATTATTTATACATTTTTTATTCATTTATATTTTAAGTACGATAATTGACGAATTATTTTTTATAACGAAATAACGTTGTAACTCGGATTACGACTCTCCTCTTTGATTCTGCTTTTCGAGATGTTTCTTTAGAATATAGTCGAGTTCTGTGTACGTATTTACGTACGTACGTGTGTACGTAGTAAGTATCTGAAAACAAGCCGGAAACCAAAGTAGACTGACGCGTTCAATAGAGAAAATTGGAGTACTCGGAGGTGCTCGACAACCCATATGGAACTCGAATAGGCGCCTTCCTCTAGGAAAGATGACTACGCCCCACAGGGACTATCAAGAGCATGCAAGGTTATTGAAAGACGTAAGAAGCAGAGGTAGTATTTGCTAGAAGTGTCAAAGAGAGAAGATCATTTTACATTGAATAAAGAAAACGATTTTATTCCATATTATTAAATTAAAAATAAGAGAATTTAAAATTATACTTGAAATAAAAAAATAATTGTTCTCTTCTTCATTATCAAAATTTTTTAATATACAATTGAGTTACAGTTAATGTCAAATTAAATTCTATATTTTTTATGATATAAAACGGTGTTTCTTTTATTTGTCATAACATGATTCAAGGTTTTGGACTACGGTGTATATTGCAAATATTCCAAGATAGAAATTCGCGAGGATTTACCTAGACTCGGGAGGGAGGTAACGCAATTTGCCACGAGTGTATCCAGAAAAATAGAGCTACCGCGTAGCGTGGATCCAGGAGCGTCTTGTTTGGGAAAGATTTTCAAACAACGGATGAAAATTCGTTTCGAGGATTGCTGGCAATCAGAAACTGATTTGAAATTATTCGCGGACAACGTTTCCCGGGATTGGAAATACGGGAACTGTTGCTTCCGCTGTTCGTTACGTGTCAATTCCTCGGCGATTTGTTCTGTGTCAATCAGGGGCCGTTTTCCAGGAAAGAAAATTATTTTCAATTACAGAAAAGGACGGGGATACGTACGGAAATAGATTCGCGGCCGGCTCCTTGGGACGTGGCCGGGTCGAGGCGATGCCAGCCAGCCAGGAAATCTTTGACGTAGGGTCGAGTGGCGTCCACGATGCGGAAACCGGTGATGTTGATGGCGCCGTACTCGATCACCTCGCTCTCCCATCGGTCGTCCATTATCTGATTACATGGAAACAGCGTGCTTGTAGCGTCGTAGAAAAGACACAAAGCTCGCGTTTCTTCGCTTACGCTCGAAAGTTCACGGAAATAAAAGGCCCCTCACTCTGTACGTATTCAAATACGATCGTACCAAAACTGTTCCCCGTTTCCCGAAGATTACATCGAATCTATCTCGAATCGAACGATTTTCGTTCATGTATGAAATAAAGGAACAATTTAATCAAATAAATAAAAATATATTTTGCATTCTATGTTCTTAGTGTGAAAATTTCTGATCTAATTATGTTGTTAGATTATATTTGCAATTTGCTATGAATGTTTTAAATTGAAAAAATCTTTTTTAAGTTGTGTTGTATATGAGTAATGCTTACCAATCCACTGAGTAAGTAGTGATACGTTCTTTTTCCAAGTGCCACGTCCCTTACGTGACTCACTACAATATCCTTTGCCATATCCGTCGGACAATCCAGTACGACGTATTTATTACTCCATCTATAAACAATTTCATTGCAGTATTTATTATTTAATCGTTTTAATCTTGTTTTAT
The DNA here is from genome assembly GCA_019453355.1 of Ceratina japonica. Classification (NCBI taxonomy): domain Eukaryota; kingdom Metazoa; phylum Arthropoda; class Insecta; order Hymenoptera; family Apidae; genus Ceratina; species Ceratina japonica. The sequence goes on along the minus strand of SMSR01009041.1, from coordinate 62,993 downwards.
GTTCCATAAATAACAATTCTTAAATTCATAGTTAATTACATTATATTCTTGTACAATAAACATTGTCAAACACTTAATTTTAATATTATCTTGTCTAAAACATCTTTTTGAAAATTTGTTTCTATTAAAAATATTGAATTTGAATATATACAACTAGAAAGCAAGTATTGATGCTTCTATCTCATCAAATATTATTGACAGCAATGGAATAGGCTTTGACAATAGTGCATTGATAATTTATATAATGCCAATGGCGTCACGTCTCCAACGCCAAAGTCGCTCGTGGCGCAACAAACCGTGTCACGATACTCGTGTTTTGTTTTCGGTAACGGGAACGTTCATTCGATTCGGACTCATTGTCGTGGCCGTTTGTTGATTACCTGGCCCGCGCAAATGCCGTGGCCAGTGGTAAATTGCGGCCGAGACCGCTTGTATCCGCATAAAAGCGCGATACGTCACTATGCCAGAATGCGGGCGGACTCGCCCCAAAAAAAATACAGGCTTGTAGCAAACCTTTCACCCCTATTTTTATTTGTCTAATAAGGAAAGCTGTCAATATGTATAAATTGATTTAATATAATTAATACAGTGCATAATCTTTGACTAAGGATTTATTTTTTAAGTCTCGATGATAAGAATATTATTATTATTTTAATTNCAAATGCCGTGGCCAGTGGTAAATTGCGGCCGAGACCGCTTGTATCCGCATAAAAGCGCGATACGTCACTATGCCAGAATGCGGGCGGACTCGCCCCAAAAAAAATACAGGCTTGTAGCAAACCTTTCACCCCTATTTTTATTTGTCTAATAAGGAAAGCTGTCAATATGTATAAATTGATTTAATATAATTAATACAGTGCATAATCTTTGACTAAGGATTTATTTTTTAAGTCTCGATGATAAGAATATTATTATTATTTTAATTTATTACATTTCTCTGGAGGAAAGTCGATTAGAAAATCAGTTTTGATTAACATATTTGACTATTTGCATTGGTTCACTATATAAAATAATTACTTAATATTATAATAAATCCCTTTTATTAATAATATTATGGAATCCTGTATAACTGGCTCACCTGTTTAATTCCTCCAAACTGCGCAAGAAATCGATCGCCTCGGACATGTTCTGTATACGCTTGACTGTCTCCACTTGAAACGACTCGTTACCAGGCTTCAGGCCCTGATAGATCTGCTGCAGCCTGAGCAGACCTGGAACAAGCGGCGAAATTTTACTAGGTGAACGATGGGAATTCGAAAATTTGCGTTCGTGCGGTTCACCGCTCGTCATTATAACATTTTCCGAAAATTATTCGCGCCCGATTGCGTGCCACATCGCACGTACATAATTTATTGCTGGAATCCCTGGTCTACAGTTCCTGTTACAGGATCCTAACGAAATCATTTGTGACTGTGTAATCAGATAGGGGATATTCAAACTCGTAGAGAATCTTTTTTATTACTATAAAGAAAGCACATATTTTGAGGGAAAGTACTATAGTAGAGTATCTTTGATCTCTGAATATCTGGTGCAAACTTTGTTACAATATTATCGTTCTCCATTGCTGCTTATATACACACCCGAGATATTCCACTAACATTTTATTACAAAATGCGAACGTATACATATTCCGACGTTTGACGTTAGAGAGTCAAGTTCTGGCTCGGTTTCAACCACGCTCATCAGGAATATCCCTATTCATTGAATATGAAGGTTATGTATTTGATATCCTTTTGCATATACGCTTAACAATCTATTCACGTATGATCCTAAATTCTAAACGATCGCTCAAGCTCCGCGTGGTTTGATTGATAACGATCTTTTCGCTTTACGTTCTCTATTTAATCTCGCAATTAAATACNACGTATGATCCTAAATTCTAAACGATCGCTCAAGCTCCGCGTGCTTTGATAACGATCTTTTCGCTTTACGTTCTGTATTTAATCTCGCAATTAAATATATGTTCCATTCAGATCGAAATTTCAAAATCCGAGCTCCGTAGATTTATTTCTGTTTTACAATGGCGGCGATGTATTGTAGGATCGCCGCCAAAAATTGATACCCATTCATCGGAGCTGCATTTGTTCCGCAGGAAGTAGACATTAAACGATCTGCTGTGTCTGCCGGCGGAATTGTCTTTTCGTGAATCGGTACAATCGCTCTCGCAGTGAAAGGATCAAGCGATTCGCGGCCGCGGCTATGGGCGAGAGTGTAATGCGAAAAGGGGTGGAAATTGAAAAATCAGGAATAAAAGGATGGATAGTAGGGACAGGGGAATGGGGGGCGCGGACAAGGATGCTAGGGGGGAGGGTAGGGGGGCGAAAAAGTCAACACAGAGCACAGGCAGAGCGACGGGGAGTCGGCCACGGTTTCGTAGCTGTCGTCGTGCTTTTTTGCAGCGGCATGCGTGAAACTGATGGCCGGGTTAACGAGCGACGCGCGCGCGTATAAGCCCACTGGCGCGTTTTAAAAGAGCGCCGCATTTCACCGAGCACCGAGCACCGGCTTTTTGGTCCGCATCAACCCCCACGAGGAAGCGCCTCGTGACTTACTCCTATCAGTTCCGTTTCTTGCGTCGACATCAGCATTTGATATTCCCGTCTACTGGGACTTTCGCTTAAGGACTTCATATAATGTCTCTTGCCAAATCTTAATTTGGATTAATTATTTGTCTCTTTTTAATACGAAGCATGATTAAATTTTAACAGATATGAGAAAATTATAAATTAATTATCATTGGAATCAAGTGTAGACAATTACAATTTAATTAAATGAGGAATTTATTGAATAATAAAATTGAATAGAACTTTATACCTGTTTAATAGATATGACAAATAAATTGTTATAAGTGTTAACTATTTTTGAAAATTCTGTCGACTCGTTTTTGAAATCCTGCGTTTGCCATGTGGGAAATTAACCGACTCGTCGACACGTGTTGGATACGAAAAGTGAAGCTTAAAAAGGTGCCCACACATGTTAACCCATTCTCTTTGATATACGCTGCTGTTTGAACAGTAATTAAGTTCTTCTAACATTATTGCCTTTTCGAAATTTATGAAGATAAATTCACAAACAACATTAATTAACACTGTTTTCCAGTTTTGCGCGAATCTCCCGAAACTTCATTTAGTAACCAAATGAAAGTTCCTCTTTTTCTAACTAAGACGAGACTGTATTTTATACTTCTTTTATATTTATCAGTAGCGTAACAAAAATTAGCTGAATTATGTATAATTAAATGAAATGAACATGTGCATATTTAATTTATCAATAAAGTAATCTAATTACTGAATGAATGATAATTTCACAGTTATGTCGTGGAGGTATGATTCTCTTTCTCATAAAGGGAAGCTAACGTTTGACCCCGACAATACAAAGATTGCACGACAATGACTCTAATTTGCCAAATTTCCCGGAAGTAATTACATCAAAGACGCCGCAGGAGTTCCACAATCACCTTTCACGGTTCGATATGTTCTGAAACGCGGATCGATCGTCGTAATAATTACAAGAGGGGCTAATTAGCAGCGCGTTGTCAGCGCGGACGTCCGACCAGAAAACCGAGTGACGTCAATTCCGAATATTCCCAGACTTTGTGACATGGACGACTAAATGAACGGTAACTATACACATACTCGTACGTGACTACGTCCTGCCGATTCCTGCCGGTTTTTGTCCAATTGCCAGTCGGCTAATCAGGTTTTCGGAAACATAAATCGATAACGTCCACCCACGTTAAACACACATACGCACATTTTATCAGAAAATTCTTTTTTCATAAATGTTACATTTTTAAAAGTGTCACAAAACCTGTTAAAAAATTGTTTCTAGTTTTCTATTAAAATAAATAGTATTTTTTTAATACGCATGTATTGATACGAATGTATCAATCACATAAAAAATGAACATCTGTTTTATTTAAGTAAAATTCGAATTTCGAGGTATAGAATATATCTGCGAAACAATTTGGGTTAAAAATTTGCGAGCAGATGAAATGAGACTAGAATTTGATAATTTCCTAATACGAATGTCTGATAAAGTACATCCGCTGCACTTAGAAGGCGGCGCCGTTCATTTTATGTAAGCTGGATGTTTCGCAGAGCTCGGAGCAATTCCACACTTTGTTCAATTATCAGTAGCCAGCTCCGTAGGAACGCATTACGCTAAAAGCACGCGTTTGTCAAGGCATGCAGAAGCCTGAATGAACCAGCGCGACGTAGTAGATAGTAATAGATAAATTAATCGAAGAAACCAGCAGCTGCGGAATTTCATTTCAACCTGCCCTTTGAAATCCCGACCACCGAGTCCTCCGAGCTTCGAAAATGCTCGTCTCTTTCAATTGGTCCGCCACTGTTCTCTCCAATACCCTTATTTTGATCCGCTCATTTTCAGGAATAGTTAAAGTAGCAATTCAAAAATAAAAGAACGACTTAGATCCAAATAAATTTTATTCCTTCACTTAGAATTCATATAATCAAATCATATTTTCTTAGTTTGTCGAAGTGGTCGAAAGTCATGAATCTATAATAAATTAGAGACGCTGGGAGTTTTATTAAATTATTATATATATATATAGGTCGATCTTTTTAATCGGCTGACGTATTCGACGCTCAGCGTCCCGTTCTCTTTCCAATTTCCCTTTGTTCCCCCCTTTTAACGTTACTTTTCTAGAAACGAATTTCTCCAGGAGATTTTAGTCCGCGTGCTGGCTGAACGTTCGATTTCAATTACCAGATTGGCACGATGAAAGCGACCGTCTCGTGCATCCGGCGTGGCGCGGCGCTCGGCCGCCTGCGGCAGACGAAGCCACTCCACTAAACACTGTCCGGAAAATCGCACGCGGCGAAATCCGGCTGAAAGTTTCCAATGCGCGGCGCGCTACGACGCCGTCGACAGCGCCGGCAGCGTGGCGTGAACGAGAAAGTCGCCCACGCTTTGCCGCGTTTCTGTACACGTTAATCACGCACGGTTTAATCTTTGTCTATGATCGTAATAGCGGAAACTGATTAGGAAGCTTTTCGCGGCCGACCTGGATGGAACGGCGGCGGCCGATCGACCACGATTAACTCGGATTATGATTGGTCCGGTGCGGTCACTCGTTGTCACGCCGTTAGTAATTTTAGACCGTTTTGTTCTTTGCCATTTGTGTCTATCTATCCTACGTGTCTGGCCAAGGTCTTCTCAGGCCCTTTGTCGCCTGTATTTAGAAGGTAAACCAGATTATTTTAGTTCATACACCTTCGTATACGATTTTCTACCTAAAACCTTTGAGTTACAAAGTATTAAATATAGAAAATCTACCCTCTTTCGATTTAAGGATTATAAACTTGAGTGAATTTCATTTTTGGAAATCATTTTTTGATCCTAGGCTGACGTCTAGAAATAGTGCAATCAGTTTTATCGATCGTTTATTTCAAATTGATCTAGGAATTGTTTTCAAGGATTTGTTGGATGCCTAGAGATTGCTGTTAGTCGGTAATTGAATAATCGGGTGCTCGAATGTGGTAATCCAATTTCGATACCTTGTTTTCTGTCGCTGTGCACGAACATAACGAAGTATACTTTTCACTTACTACGATTTCATCCCATCGAACATTTTTATCTAATTTCTTAATTAAATATACAGTGACTTCCATTAATATTCGGACACATTTTGAAACGGTATAAGATTTTTAGTATTGGATTAAAGAACTTTATCTGCTGTGGAATTTTAGAGAGCTTAATTTACTATAGAATGTGTAACAAAAAATTTTAAAAACTTGGTATTCATTGAAATCGCGAGGAAAATAGTAAAGGACATGATTTTTAACTTTTTTATTAAGGTCTGTAATAAAAATTGGATTTGTCTCGTTTGCAGATCTAAGTAAGTTATATGCATGTACAAAGTTTCATAAAAGTCGATCAATATTGCTATGCGCTATAAGCGATTAGAAATTGGAAAAATCGCAGTTCTCCACGACTTTCAATCTACGACTGGGATAAATTGAAGAATTTTTACATGTTTCGATATGTCTAACTCGTTTATGGTTTCACGGATTTTTATGAAACTTTACACATTCACATAACACATTTAGATCTACAAACGGGATGTTTCAAATTTTTGCTAGAGCCTCTAACAAAAAAGTTAAACATCATGATCTTTTCTTTTTTCTTCGAGATTTTGACGAATAGTAATTTATTTTAATTGTTTGTTACACATTACATAGTAAACTAAGTCTTTTAAAAGCCCACAAAAAATTAAGTTAGTTGGCTCCATATTAAAGAACTTATTCCGTTTTGAAGTGTGTCCGGATATTAATGGGAGTCACTGTATACAATCGCAATAATATTTATTTCATAAATTACGACATACAAATCAGAATAAGTGATATTTTTTGCAAATGTAAGAGTCCTCGACTCCTCAGGGCTGCGACTGGTAACACGTTCCCTGCGATTTCTTTTTGTTCGGTTTTAATCGTCGTCCAGACGAGCGTCGCGTCAGGGAATAACATGTACACGTATATATAGGAGCGTTCACGGGCGTGAGAATTCAGCGATCAACGATCCACCTGGATGGCCGGAGGGATGAACGCACACGGAACGGAACGGAACGGCAGTGCATGGCACGTCAGCCCCGGTATGAGGACAATTCTGTCTGCCCGGCTCATACGGGGCGGTCTGCGGTTTCTCCTGGCGTGTACTTCGAGACGGAAATGCCATCACGCCTGCCGGAAACTAACGTCGAAATAGACGACGACGCGACGCAGCCGTAGGAACGTCGAGACGCGCGATGGTCCTTGGCATCGACTGCCGTCTGATTCTATCTGCGGCGAGCCTCGTCGCCTCAGCTTTAAAGGGGAGAGGACGTCTTGTTAAGGGAGGCAACGACCCCGGCCCGAAAACGGTGCTCGGTGCCTCACTAACGCCGAGCGAAACTTCCTCTCTCCCGCGGCTCTCCCGGAACGAGACAGAGAGGACAGAGTATTACAGGGTGAAAGTGGGCTTGTTTACTCGCGAAGAGCCGCGAAATTTGTCCCACGACCTGGTTCAGGTTAAGTCAATTCTTGACTGTGGGAACACCGTCGGATGGAATTTTCAGTGAAGAATGGCGTTAAGTGGAATTTCTGGTAAATGAGAGCCGAGGAAATTTGTTCAGATGCTACCAACTTACGGCCTGAAGAAAATGTAAATTGAATGTTATCCTTTTTCAGTTGCTGAAGAACTTTTTGAACGTAACTCTATCGCTGCATTCAACGTTTGTTACAGACGAGAAGCCACGCAAATAATCATAGAATTTCAGGTGCTAATTAATATTAAATTACGAGAAATATTTTAAAACCTCGAAACCTTCAATTAATTATATTCAATAAAATATTGGAGTGAGAAACTCTGCCAAGCAGAAATGAAGAGAAGTCGTATTACTTCTTCCGCGCGACTCTTTTAGTAAAATTTGACGGTAAATAGAATCTTGGGAAAATTCGCGCCGCGTAGAATTCTTCCTGTTAAACAACATTGTTAAACGACGTTCCCCATCAAGAGAGAGCGCCGTTAAGTAAAATTTCCTCGGTGATGGATCGTCAGCAACGAAATTTTCTCGCGCGGATTTACGGTTAGCAACATTTCCCCGCGGAGGTTCGCGTCGAGCAAAATTTTCTCGTGTAGGACGAAAATTTTCCGTTAGGGAAAATTCCCTCTAAAGATACACGTCACGCAGAATTTCCTTGCGTCTGTCCGCGGCAAGATGAGAACAACATTTTAAAATGAGAAACAGTATTTTCTTATAATTTTTTATAATTACACTTCGTAATTATTTTTGTATATTTTTCCTTATCTGATTTTTTCTGGACATTTGAAACTGTATTTGTTATTAGGAATTTATTCGTATTATGTTATAATACGAATATCGTGGAAAAATTCCATGATTTTTATTTCTATACATTTAAATTAATAGTGAAAAAAAAATTGTTAATAACACCGGTTACGTTGCGGACACATGTAGCGGGACGAAAATTGAATTATCGATTGAACGGTAGATTAAAGGCGGGCGGAAACCGCGTGTAAGTGGTAACAACAAACGGGAAGCGGTTTACGCGCGCGTTCGGAATAAGAGTGAAACGATGATCATAACAGTTCACGGGGCGTGCTGTTTTATTAACGCGAGTACGTGATCGACGAATTCGCCGGTTCGGTAGCCGGCTATCGTAAACTTCCCACCCTATATTGGTTCCCGCCGCTATTTCTGTCCGCTCGTTAATAGTCACTACTGGAAAACTTCAACAACGGCACCGCGTCGAATTCAAGATCGATATTCTATTTGGCATCGCGTGCCGAATTTATTAAACGACGGTCAGCCCGACAAATTTTTAAACTGCAGTTAGTCACTTTTCCAAATTGGATTTGTCCTATCAATAATTGTCGCGATATGAAAATTGTAATTCGTTTCCGATTGTAATTCGTTTTCGGCCGGGCACAGACTCGGACGTGAATGGGCTAAATCTGGACCGGATTAAATTTCCTCGAATTGTAAAGCTTCCGTGCGAGGATGTAATATCCAAGTTTACATTTTGCTTGGAAGACGAGTCGATGCACCATTTACTGTTCTGTATTCTCTGCTAACCATTATAAAACTGCAGTAAAAAATTATAATACCGAAAGAAGATTAAATAAAATCGACATGATCCAATTCTACTTTACTTAATTAAAGAATATCATTATAAGCTTTTTAAGTCTACTTAACGGAAGATTAAAAAATAAGAACATTAAAGCGGTGGAGAACTCTTTTGGTAGAAGAAATCATATCAAGAAAGCTGGCTTTGGTTCATCTCGATATCTCAATTTCGTAGACATAGCCTCCCAAAGTTTAAGCGTTCCAAGCGAAATCCAGGAAGATCTCGACAGCTTGGCTTATATGCATTCTTCCTTGGAATCTTCGAAGAATTGTAGGTGTGCTCCATATAATTTCCTGACGCCGTCTGGCTAAAGTGAGGTAGGTCAGTAGTTACTGGGTCAAAATCCAAGAAAAAGATCTTAATCATGCGAAGACAGCACCAAAAATTGCAATTGTCTTCATTCGATGATATCTGTAGAACCGGAAGTCAAATACGGCTGAACTAAACGACACCTTGAACAGCAGATTATTTTGTGTTTCATCTTGAATGCAATCCATTTCTTCCAATCTTATAAATAAAATTTATTTACTAAAAATATTTTTTGTATATTTAATTAGTGCTTGTAACAGGTGTTTCGTGTGAATAAGTAAAAATTAATAATAGGAATTTAGATTAGAAGGAACAAAATTGCTGTGCAAAAATTTTTCGTTTCTATATAGTTATTTATTGCAAAATACGAACCACTGAACTATTGTTATTTATTGCAAGGTACGAACCACAGAACTATTGTTTTATCTCATAGATTTTGCTATGGTTCTTTCGTTCTTTCTCAATTCCTTTTTTTTCTAAATTTGTCTGGACTAACAATTCACGTAAGTGGGAGTATACATTTGAGCACGAACGAGCTTTCGTCCCCACAATTCATAAGCAATGGATTTAGCAGGCAGTAACCAACAACATCAATTATTGATTACACTGTCAACGGCTTTGACGAGCGTTCACGGAACCGATCGGGACACGGCCGAATCGGGGCTCGTCGCGACGCGGCATGAACTCGTCCCAGGAGAATGTTCGTCGAGGTAAGAGGCCAATAATGGCATTAGCAACGGTGTCAATAATCGACATGCCGGGTTAACGATCGCGTCATTCAACGGATTACATAATATCCGTGATCCCCCGATTGACTATAGTCGGGACCCTCGACGGCGCCAGTATATAATTCGCCAGCTCGGATTAGGCTCCACCGCGCGAGGAGGCTTTCGCGCAACGAAAACTACTCGGGGATTCCGGAGCGGCGAGAATAAGACAAGGTCGGAGGACTGATTAGCTCCCTCCTTGTCCTAGTAATCGGCCCTGAGGCAATCACGACCCTCTCTCTCTCTCGCTCCTTCTCTCTTTTCGTAATCCGGCGAGAAATTAGCGTCACTCGTTCGTCTTAAGGTTGGAATATTAGACGAGCGAGAGGTCTCGAGATTTCTCTCTCCTTTTTTTTTCTTCATCTCTCTGAAACCTTTGTCTCGTTCGTTGTCTCCGCGTCGTCGATGAATACGGAATACGGCAGCGGGGGTAGGGTCGGTTCCTTGAAATTTACGCGCCAGATTGAGCGCCTTCTTTTTGTTCCACCCGGCCAGGGCTTCAAAGCAGATTGCGAACCCCGTCGTGAAAAACAGCCGGATTTCTGAATGCGATTGTGAATATCAACTAGTTCGGATTCGCGTTTTGGAATAGGCTATTGTTTCAGGGACAAAGGTAGAAGGGTTTAACTTGCTAATTAGAGTCGAGTTTTAGGATATTCTTTTCTCCACATTGTTTAATTCGTACAAACGTCAACAATGAAATTTTATTAAAAAAGATAATTCTAATTTTTAAAAAGAAGAATAATTAATCTTTTACCATATCATTCAATTCGTAAAAATTCTGGCTTTATACATTTCCAAGTTTTTGTGTTTATAACAAAATTTTCNTCTTAAGGTTGGAATATTAGACGAGCGAGAGGTCTCGAGATTTCTCTCTCCTTTTTTTTTCTTCATCTCTCTGAAACCTTTGTCTCGTTCGTTGTCTCCGCGTCGTCGATGAATACGGAATACGGCAGCGGGGGTAGGGTCGGTTCCTTGAAATTTACGCGCCAGATTGAGCGCCTTCTTTTTGTTCCACCCGGCCAGGGCTTCAAAGCAGATTGCGAACCCCGTCGTGAAAAACAGCCGGATTTCTGAATGCGATTGTGAATATCAACTAGTTCGGATTCGCGTTTTGGAATAGGCTATTGTTTCAGGGACAAAGGTAGAAGGGTTTAACTTGCTGATTAGAGTCGAGTTTTAGGATATTTTTTTCTCCACATTGTTTAATTCGTACAAACGTCAACAATGAAATTTTATTAAAAAAAGATAATTCTAATTTTTAAAAAGAAGAATAATTAATCTTTCACCATATCATTCAATTCGTAAAAATTCTGGCTTTATACATTTCCAAGTTTATGTGTTTATAACAAAATTTTTACCTTGTCGTTGAATATGAAATTATGATATCGAATTCGATTCATGATAGTCATGTTTGATACAAAATTAGAGATTCATCAAACTATGACAAAGGGTTAATAAAAATCCCAAAACAATTGGAGATATTAATTTATTTACCAATCAGTCCTCCACCTCGCATTTTTTAATTCTGCAGCAGAATATTTGATATATTCCCTAATCAACGGCGTTCGCAGATATTAAAGGGCTAATTCTTATTCTAAGTCTCACACTATGTCCNCCACATTGTTTAATTCGTACAAACGTCAACAATGAAATTTTATTAAAAAAAGATAATTCTAATTTTTAAAAAGAAGAATAATTAATCTTTCACCATATCATTCAATTCGTAAAAATTCTGGCTTTATACATTTCCAAGTTTATGTGTTTATAACAAAATTTTTACCTTGTCGTTGAATATGAAATTATGATATCGAATTCGATTCATGATATTCATGTTTGATACAAAATTAGAGATTCATCAAACTATGACAAAGGATTAATAAAAATCCCAAAACAATTGGAGATATTAATTTATTTACCAATCAGTCCTCCACCTCGCATTTTTTAATTCTGCAGCAGAATATTTGATATATTCCCTAATCAACGGCGTTCGCAGATATTAAAGGGCTAATTCTTATTCTAAGTCTCACACTATGTCCAAAAGCAGGGCGAGATAATACTCATTACTCACGTTTTAACAAGAATCCAGTCGTTGATGTAAAATGGAAAAGCTTTCGCGTGTTTTTCTCGGCGCGGCGCAGGACTCGGGATTAGACGGGTCATCCCCGGGAGCTGGTGCTGTTTTTTTCAACGGAGGCAGCGAAAACGCGAGTTACGTAATGAAAATACGTTTCATAACGAAGCGGACCGTGGGGACGTATAAATCTAAGTAGGTAGCAAGCGTACGCTTTACGCCGCGCCGGCCCGCTTAAGACAATGTCCTCCGGTTTTTCCTCCGCTCATTTCTCGCGTCCTATTTACAGATGAGAGAATCCTCGTCACTCGTAGTGATTTCACGAGATTCGTAAAAACGTTACTCCTAAGTGTAAAGAATGCTCTTTGCAATTCAATTTCACTCCACTATAAACTCTTTTAGCTCGTTGAAATTTAAATGACGCATAAAATGCATTATTTTCTTACTCATCGATTTATTAATATTATAATTATAATATGTATATAATAAATATAATTAATAAATATAATAAATATACTAACTTTCGTTCATTAACCAATTTGATATTTTTTTTAAATCTTGTAATTTTGTAATTCAATGTTAAAAACTGATATCCTTAAATTTGATACACCGCAATTTCAAGGATACATTCCTTAAATCTCACGGCATATATAATTTACGATGAAGTGCGAGTAAAGCACACGATTACCATTCTAAACGACGGCCTAAATAATCGACGATTTCCACTATTTCACCGCGCACGTTTCTCACGGCAAACTCGGAATGGGGACTAATTTTCGCCACATCCCTTAACCCAAATATCCGATTGTCACCGTGCGCGGTGAGTGACCGAACGCGACGATCATAATCGCGCGGTATTCATCCCAATCCAGTCGCTCGCCCATTTCCGGTCTCGCCGCTCGTTTTCACCGATGAAAACGACGCGGTGCACGGACCGCGCGGGCCCTAAAATCGCCCCCCGTTCGATTCGGCAAGAATTTCCCCGAATAGCAACAAACTGGCGAACCAGCCGCCGCCGCGGGGATACACGCATACATATGTATGCGCGTAATCGGTAATCAGTTTGCGCATACGCTTTAACGCGCGGACAATGGGTGTTTAGGTGAATGGAAGGTTCGAATTACTAGTTGGCCGGTAATTAGGGCCGGTCTGAAAGCCGGCGTAGCCGGTTGTAATCACAGGACTCGAGCTCGCCGCTGCCGAGGGTTATCGGATGATGCGACGATACATCGTGGAAAAAAAAAAATATCGGTGAACAGCGGCCCGAGCTTTGCGGTGAATTATCCGGCGCGCGTGATTCGGTAGCGCGACCGCGATCGAGTTAATCTCTGAATCGGGCTTGAAGATCGACGGGAAACAACGAACCGCCGGAAGTGATCGGCGATCGCACATCGCCGATGCATATGCTCCGATGAAATTGTCGCTGCAGAATTGTCTGCGGCCGACGATAAGGCTGAAGTGAAAATTGACCGAAAATTGAAGAATCTTTCAAATCATCACATTCAGATTTCGTTAAAAAAAATGAATTGTAGTAGTGCAATTAAATAAAATAATAATAATACTTAAAACGTTAGTTTAATGAATTAATCTGTTTAAAAGAATTTTAGTCTATCAAGCACAAATTAATGGTAGTAAAATATTAACTTGGTCTTCTTTAAAAGAGATAGAAGTGAAGTTTTTATCATAAAGCTAAGTTTGAAGTTTTATTATGAAGTCGAGTTGAGGAATCTTCTCGTTGTTTTATGAACGTAATTACTATGTCACAGAAGAAGAATACTTTATTATAAGTAATCCATGAGTTAAATCATAACTAACTAAATATTTCTTTACTTATCATTATAACGCAGGAGGAATGCATTTATTTTTTATATTCTGTATTATTACTTATCTTTATGGTTGGATTTAACGTAATTACTATGTCACAGAAGAAGAATACTTTATTATAAGTAATCCATGAATTAAATATTTCTTTATTTATTATTATTATAACGTAGGAAGAATGCATTTATTTTTTATACTCTGTGTTATTAGATACTTATCTTTATGGTTGCGTATAACGTCAGATATTTTATTACTTCGTACATTAGAGAGGAGGCTTTTGGCCCGAGGCATTCAGCGGGAGCCCCGAAAACGTTTTCCACCGCAATCATGATTCTCAGATTCGGGAATAGAACGGAAGCATCTCGTAACGTTTACGAGCGAGCCGTTCTACGCAACGGACGCATTCCAGTTCCATCAGGGGAAGTTATAACCGGATCCGTTCGCGGATCAACGGCCGAGGTCAGGATTTTACGTGGAAGGGCAGCGGTCCCCGGCGCAGTTATCAAGCCGAATGAGGAGTAGCGAACAAAGGGTGCGAGAGAAAGACGCGCCGGTCACGTGCGAATGAATTGAAACAGCGGATCGGCGTTGGATACCTCGCGCTAACCATTTTCAGGGCCTCCTGGGTAAAGGGAGACGTTGCCGCCGCCGCCGGGTTAAAGCCCCGTTAAGCCTGAGTTAAACGTCGTCATAAGCGTGGCCGGTATTGTCTGCCGCTTAGTGTCGCTCATGAGGGTAAATAGAATATTCCCGTACGCCGACTGGGATCATTTGCCCTGAGAAATTAATTCTACTTCCAACGGAGTTTCGCCCGCCGACCAAAGTCATCGCGCCGCACGGACCGAGCGCGCTGAACTTCGCCGAAAGAATATTAATTCTCGTTTTCGTGCAAACCGACGCGACGTGTTCGCGTTGACTAGTTTAGAATTGGCAGCAAAGTGATTTTGTTGGTTATCGCAGTTTGTGCGGGCTCGAGTGGAGCGCGTTAAGGGATTTCAGGATTCCTCCGGGAACGTGCGGTGCTTCTTTTTCAAGGCTTCGGTGTTAAAGATACAACGAAGGAGAATTCTTTAGAGAGGTATTTATGTTACTCTTCTCGATGGCTTTAAAAGGGAAGATTTAAGTTATGGATGAAAGTATTTTTAGCGTACGTCCATTTGGTATGTATAATCGAACAATAAATCATATCACCGCTTGCAACGTTTCTCATTAAAATTACCATTAATGCATTTTTAATAGGTTCGATTAAACGCCACTAATTGCCCGAAAAACCAATGAAACCGGTGCCGGATCATTTGCACGCCATCGGTAAGCCATCATTATGTAAAATTCCAACCAAATAAAACCCTGGAAATAGAACGCAAACGCTGGACTCATTAAAAAGTCCAAATGATTGATTGGAAGAATGGAGAATATTTTACACATTTCTGAGCGATGAATTATAAATTTCACGTAAAAATGTTAGGTTTGTTAGAAATTATGGCAGTCCCTGATTGTTTTCATTAAAATGCGAGCTTACGCCGGCGGGAAAAGTGTCGGATAGGATAAAATCTCTCGGCGACGAGGACACTCGTGGAAAATCGGGCGGATGACAATTTTTCTCGACGACTGTTCGCGTTTCCGCTCGATTACCGGCGCGGCCACGATCGAAGGGATTGCGGTCGTGGACACGGACGCGGCGTACCGCGAGGAATAGTGCTCGAGCGCGGCTCGTCCGCTCCCACAGTTTCGTCGAATAGATCTGAGAGGGAGGATCGCGCTAATTTCTCGTTACGCGCCGGCGACGCTTTGTCCTCGTTCCTCGAACACCGCCGGTGATTCACGCGTGCGGACGATCGCCGGGACGTAGACACGCGGTATGTACGCGCCACCGGGCGACGATATTCCACGGCGTTGAAAAGTACGGGTGCGGCGCGACGCGAATCGACGCCGGGGAAAAAGCTGAATTAATTAGCGGACATTAATATCCCTTTAATATCGTCCGCCTTAAATTGTCCGCCGCGAGGCGAGACTGATGTGAGCACGCGCTCCAACGTAGGAACCGGGAATCCGGCGAGCGTCGCCGCCGCTGGGAATTTTTTACCCCGTCACACACTCGCTCGCACTCGAAGCCACCTTTTTGTCATTGGATATTTTACCGAGCGATAAAAATTGTAGGAATTCTCCTCTAGGATTTTTTCCTCCTCGCTAATTTTAGTTACACGGTAATTAACGACTATAAGCCGTTTTAAATAATTATTAACGTAGAGAAAATCGTACGCGAGGCAATTGATAAAAATTAGTATAACGTGACCGAGGAATATTTAATAACGCGTAATTTTATCCCCTTTCTATTACGTTAGAGCGTGTGTTAAAAATGGCCGTGTATACCGGTTATTCGTGGTTTAATAAGATTACCGCAGTCTCAAAACCACGCGGCCACTAAATCCATCAATGACGGATTCCGGCAACACAAAAAGCAACCCGGCCGCAATTCGGGGGTGCGGGACAGCGAGAGAGCGGCGGAGAGACGGTGTGTAATTTACGATCAGCGCGCGGATCGCATCTAGAGGTGTTCGACCCCTCGATCGAACGCATCTTGCTGGCACTGGTCGCGCACGGGAGATGTTTATGTCCATTTGAATTCCAATTAATGGCACGTCGAGGACACTTTGGAACGCGTGACATATCGCGGTGCATTGTTCCACCGGCACGGCGCTGCACGGCGCGCGGCGGCGGCGGCGTCGCGTCGTCGAGCAGAAACGCTGCTTCGACTCTGGCCGTTCGATTCGTGAAACTCCCATGGGATCGATCGATAGAGAAAAGCAGATGAACGAGGGGAGAGCGAGAGAGAGAGAGAGAGAGGCCTTTGAGGAATCCCGGAATTCCCTTTCGGTGAGATCACAAAGATTTTTTCCTCTCTCACCGTTTTCCCCATTATTCCCCATCGTCCATGGAAAAAGGCTGGCTTATATCAAAGCCGCGCGATGCAATATTTTATGGCTACCGGCCATCGAACGTCGAAGCGCGACCGATATTCGGATCCTCCGGCTAACTGCGAGCCCGAAAACTTTTTTAATTATCTACGGTATTTGATACCCCTCGAAAATTCTCTATCGCACGATGATCATGTTGCCGATATTTGAAAACTATTGTACAGTGTATACCTGTTGTACGGATCCCCGGGTATGGGGTGATTACATACTCCTTGCTCCACGAGATGAATTTTCACCCATCAAATATTAGCAATTCCTACGTTAATACACGTAATATCCACATTATTTATTACATTTTTTATACGCGTGATTTATTATAAATATTAATATTTTCAGTGTTTGAAATAAATTTAGGACAAATGATTGAACTTGCTAGAAATATATTAACAATTCTTACACAGGATTATCCTTGGTGGAAATATGCGTGTCATAATTGGGCAGAAAATGTTGAAAAATGATCATATATTACAAATTATGTAGAAAATTCTCAAATTTTGTAATAATATCATAATTTTTGATAAATGTTCCAAAAGACGGTCAGAAAAGAACAGATTATGACAAGACTTGACGAAATTTAATATAATATGTTGAATTCTGACATAATTTCTCCACGAATATATATCATTAAATTTTGTGAAATTTTAACATGTTAACCTTTTGGGTACGGATTTATTAGAGAAAATATTTGCATGTGGAACGGATATAATTTTTGGTTGCTTGGAGTTGTATGTAAAAGCAGTACAATTTACGTAAGAATTTATTTATTTCTAAAATATTGGTGACATATGTATTATTAAGATGTCTTCAAGTAATTAGAATTGCAAAACAAAAATAAATTAATATGCTTATAACAAACACAAGCGAATGACGTGTCTCAGACGTCAAATGTACCCAAGGGGTTAAATTATGTCAGAATTCAACATATTATATTAGATTTCGTCAATTCTTGTCATAATCTGTTCTTTTCTGACCGTCTTTCGAAACATTTATCAAAAATTATGATATTATTACAAAATTTGAGAATTTTTTACATAATTTGTAATATATGGCTATTTTTCAACATTTACTGCCCAATTATGACATGCATACATGGACCTGCATGCATATTACCACCATGTAACTTATTTCAGATTGCTTTAAGTAAATAAGCGATTACGCGAAACGCGAAACTATGTTCATTGGGCTTTATTGTTAATGAAATTTAGTTCGGGCATTAGCCGCGCGTCTACAGTAATCACGATCTTAAACCTAAATTGGTTACAGATGAAGTGCGACGTTAACCGTAGATTAGCCATCGCGCCGGATTATCCGCGCCATTAGATCTCCATTAAACATTTTACAGGGCCGAACTGTGTGTGCGAGTGCAAACTCCGGAGCCTGACGAGGCGAGGCGGCGAACGAGCCCTATCCAGTAGCAGACATCGTTAGACGTAGACGCGGCAGACGCGGAGCAACCGGTGATGTAACCTATCCAGGTATCAATCCACGACGGTTGTCAGGTTCCGAGGTAATTTTCGCTTGTCCGGGTCCTGTTACGCGTTCAATTTGGCCGGCGTCGCGATCTCAACGTGACCGTGCCGCGCGTAATCGGGCGCATTGCTGTCGCGCGAAGAAAGCGAGGCCCGGAAACGACGGGCGAATGGGACGCGGGCAGAAATTCGCAGCTCGAATTCGTGAAATTCGTCTCGATGGGACAACACCCCCGGATCGTCGGGGGGCGGCAGCTGCGAGAACAGCTGGCGGCAAGCGTCGCGCCGAAAATGGAACGCCACGCGAAATCGCCGACGTATTTTCGCTTATAAGACGGCGGAAATCGGCGTCCGCCCGCGCCCCGCCGATGCCGAATGGCTAACAAAGCCGCGGAGGATTTGTCCGGGGCCCGGATGGGGGATTTTTCACCGCTCGGCATTCCGACCACGTGCAGGACGCAAATTGAAATTCTTGTTTCGCTTACCGGTATTTGTCGTCCCTGTCGATTTGCGGACTCTGTTGCGCCGATATCGACCGGGCCGGACCCAGCCGAGCAGATTCCCATCTTCGCGCACGCCGATCGCGTTATTGCCGAATGATCGGATTTTCATTAGCTTCTTGCTGCGTTGCAGCGTGTATCGCATTTCTCTTTCGCTTTTTCGTCCGCGTTAATCAATTCGGAGTTATGGGAGTCCCCGTTTTTTCCGCGCCTCGCGTACAGTCGGCGAATTTTAGTTCGCCAGTTTCCGCAGGCAATTAAAAATTGTAATACAGTATTCCGAAAATAATATTCGAATTTGCGATTTAATTTTATTACGAGTCGCACGCACGTCTGGATTATGCGATGCTAATTAAAAATTTTCGCTTCTTGCGTTGAATTTGTGCTCGGGGTATAGGAAATCAAGTATCTGCAGATGAAAATTGCATTTCAACATAAATTTAATTATACACACGTTCAGATGTAACATTCGGATAATTATATATAATCGATCATGAAATTTAGTTATTTACAAGAATTGGAAAACGTTTATTGCCAAATGTGACGCGCGNGTAATACAGTATTCCAAAAATAATATTCGAATTTGCGATTTAATTTTATTACGAGTCGCACGCACACGTCTGGATTATGCGATGCCAATTAAAAATTTTCGCTTCTTGCGTTGAATTTGTGCTCGGGGTATAGGAAATCAAGTATCTGCACATGAAAATTGCATTTCAACATAAATTTAATTATACACACGTTCAGATGTAACATTCGGATAATTATATATAATCAATCATGAAATTTAGTTATTTACAAGAATTGGAAAACGTTTATTGCCAAGTGTGACGCGCGTTTGTAAAGTTATTACAAAATAAATATGATGAGAAATATGAACAATATATATGAACAGATGTTTCCATATTAAAAAATATATTAAATGAAAATTTGAGCTTTTCGTTTGACGATTCTTGAAAAATTCAAGCTTGAAGATTTGTCGATTATGTTAGGAGTCACAAAACGTGCAAATTAATCAATTATAATGAATCTTCTACTAATTATTTACTCTATGTTATTTATATTTGTTTAATTTCATTAGTAGTAATATTGTTTCTAATACATACTTTAATTTTTGCATGTACATGTTACAACATTTAGTTATTTCCAACAAAATCTGGCAAGCTTGACCAAAAATCTGGTATTTACCAGCAGCGTACGGTACGTTCTACGTGATTTTATCATGATTACATTTTGCACCTGCGTTTTAAAAATTAAATGAACTCTATTGGTCGGTGGGGAAGCTTTCGCCAGTTGGCCACGTTGAGATTGGTTTTATAATAAATTCCTCTGTTAAAAACCGTGGTGGAAAACCGAAAAACTGTAGCAGTCACGCAGCCACGCATTCAAACACGAACTTGGCTCCACGAACCGGACGGCCACGTCGGACACCGATCGATCGTATCTCGCGGGAATCCGGTCCGTTCCAGGGAGCTGCACCGGCGATTATTAAATTGCCTTGATTATTAATTTCATGATCGAGCATCCACGTAGAATAATTGCAGTCCTATATAGAACGAGAGCGAATGATCGGAATGAACCGCTTTGACTAAGCATAAAGTCTCAACGCGCAAAGTTTAATATTGAAGCTAAGCTTGTACGATAATATCAAAGGTATTAAATTGACAGTTAATTGAAAAATTTATTAACGATTTTCTGACGTATGTTGAAACATTTTAATGAAATGTTCATTCTAAAAATCAAAGAGACGTCTAACACTCAAATATGTATTTTTTCAATATGTTTTTAATACATTTTCTGCACACAGCAATTAACAACTAATTGAGAAATTTATTAACGATCTATCAAGCTGTTACGTGTTGAAACATTTTAATGAAATGTTCATTATAAAAAGCAAAGAGATGTCTAATGCTCAAATATGTATTTTTTTTAATAAGTTTTTAATAAATTTTCTGCATGCAGTAATGTACGATCGAAACTATTTCGTACCATTCGTATATAGCCTTTTTATTATTTTTATTATAGAAATATTGGACAAGTGAAATACTTCCCGTCTGAACGAATTAAAGGATTTTTATTAAAAACGATTTCGCAGACCGAACTACATATTGAAGAACCGCAAATGCAATATTCAGGAATTTTCAATGAAATTAATGGATTTCCACGCGAAACAGATGTATGCGCTGTAAAAGAGTTTTTTATAATCACTGTTCACGATTTTTCGACGTATGTCAGCGCACTATATGTACGTGAATTATACAGCTAATAAATATTTTTTCTTTATGCAGTTATCGTACATCTTTCTTTATATATTTTTTTTCCACGTTTCATATTTATTCCCGTATTTCGTTTTGTCCCTGTCAATTTTTATTTATTCAACGTATTTTCGTTCCGAAACAATTTGTGCCCGCGTCAAAGTGAAATACGTTTTATTATTTATTCGGCATCCCGCGCGTACGCCGCGCGCGTACAATATTCCACACGTTAGTCGAAAGACTTGGATTTCCAACACGACCATTTCGGATGCGTCGACGCCTGGGAAAATAACGACGTTACACGCTGATGACAAGATTCATCGGTAACGGAAAAATAAACTCCCTTAATTGCGAGGAGGAAACGAAGTTTATCACGAAAAATCTGTGAGCTCTCTCGTTCGTTACGCGAATTATTGCCCGCGACATTGACGACTTTACACTCTTGTATCGTTATTTGAAATGTTCCTCCTTCCTCCTCTCCTTTTAAATCAGAAATTTTTTATATATGCATAAAAAAACGTATATATAAACGTATATAAAAATGTATATATANTATGTCCCGACGACTCAAGAATAGAGTTTTATTGCAGATTCTGTAATCTAGATTTGTGTCGAGCTGGCAGCTGGATCGATCTTGCAATTAATTCCTCATTCCCTGACTTTTATTGCGAAATATTTACTTTTCTCTTAATTTTCTGTGAAAACTCAGCTTTTAATGTATAAACTCTTTTCTAAAAATTTTTTATCAGGAATTTATATCTGAATTGTAACATTATATATTTTCAATAACAATACGATATCCACTTACAATTGAAATTAATAATATATATATTAAAATACTGTATTTTTCAAAGTATTTTCAGTGTTGCAGATAAATGCACACCATTTAAAAAAAAATTTATCAAACATTATATGTCCACGTTTTCGTGCATTATCAAAACATCAATTACACAGAAACTAAAAATTTCCAGCAAAGCTACAAATTTTTAACATCAAGTTTATGAATAAAATATAGGACCTCGATGCACGATGTTTTCCAAAACAATACGATTATTTTTAACATAATAATTTAAACACGTTCCCAATATTCGCAGATTCAGCAGCTTTTACAAGATAATGGTTTTTAAACGCGGGTCCCCCCTGTCGACAAAATAAATTCCCAGCCGCTATTGTTCTCTCCGGCTGGTTTTTTATTACCTCTTTTTAATAATCGCGAAATGCGTTTTTCACCGAACACGAAAACGCACGACCATCAATTGCGACCTCCGATTTCCGTGCCAACATATCTTTGTAGTCCACCCCAATCGCATTATATCCGTACTCTTTTTCTGCTTGCCCGCCCGTTGTGCGTATGAAAATTCATTAAAAGAATGTACATTTCCATGGTTCCGCTCATAATTACCTTACAAACAATTATTCTGTTGTTTTCAAAAATTTTGTTATTTTCGAAGTTATAAAGAAAATTATATTATTTCGTATATTGCATATTTCATAAATAAAGTAAAAAGGGATCTTGTCTAAATTTTTATAAGTCGTATAATTTGAAGAAAATNAAATGCGCATACATAAATACTGTTTATTATGTATATATAAATATATATATGAAACTTCTAATCTTTAAATGTAAAAGATATTAGCATAATCGTTAGACCTTCAGGAATGATTAATATTACGCATCACGTCTCGCTGTCGATAATGGTATCTGAGTCTCTGGGGTGGTCACCACCGAGTTTCGTCGATGTTAATACTTATGTCCCAGGAGTCGTTGATGCCCGGTCTCATGACAGGCTAGTCGGTATTACTTGCCTCTCCAGGGTCGTTGCGTTCGGATCTTACGACTTGATAATCGGCTCAGCCTTTGACATCCCATCGTCGTAATCTTTACACGAATCTAGCGTTAATGCAATCGTGATTACATCGTGAATAATTTATAGCTTCTACAATTAATTGATTTGGACATTTACTTCATATTGAAAATATAATAAGATACTTTCTTTTATTTATCTAATTTATTTTTGGAATGATGTGATCATTTAAAAATATGTATGAGGATACCATATATTTTTAATTATAATAAAAACGAAACCTCACATGATTTCAACGTAACTCGCATTTTGTTCACTTAAATTCGTCGATAAATCTAAGGTCTTCGTGGAAAGCCCTTTCTCGCTGGAAAGTCGGTCGGGCAAAGGGTGAGGTTCTAGAGTCGACGTAATCAACAAGCAGCTTCTGAGAGACGAGGGAATATTCAATTTTTACATTTCCAGGCAAGAATCGGTTGGTAATTTCATTCGGACCAGGCATGCGAAGGGAAGCCAGGGCCCGCGTAACGGCGTTCAGGGTTGAACAAGTGAAATTCGATACCGCGAACGTAATTGCCACAATCCATTTTCCCCGATAGAGCTTTTCCTTATTGGCGTCGGCTTCTACTTTCCTGCCTCCGTCTACCTCCTTCCGTACACCGGGTTAAATATTACGTAGCTTTCCGTTCCTTACTTTTCTTTACCGATTCTTTCCCCTGTTTTAACGATCAGTAGTTTTTTCCCAATGCCGCTAGCAATAAAAGATTACAACGCCGCCGCTGCCAGCGGAACGTATAAACTTGCTACCTAGAACGAGCCCCGATATTATCTACATTGACGCACGAATCAACGAGCTCATCGGATTATAGTTATTTTACGAGCCCCATGTAAGTCGTATCAATTTCACTTCACTGCCAGTTTCAAACTGCGTTGCTGTGACATCAGTTATCTCGACGTCGTTAGGGTTCAGTTCACTCTGAGCAACGTTCTTCGCTCCAAATCTCTTCATATTAGTTTCCCTTACATTCTCACTTTATTTATTTGAACGATTTTATATCATATCCCATAAAAAACTGCGAAGTCACAGAATTCTCGCAATTTTTTTAAGGGGTTTGCATGTTATATTCTTTTAGAAGAAAACGTTCCCTTTAAACAATCTTTCTTCTCCCAAGCATGATAACGACAGTTCACTCTGAGCAAAATTCTTCGTTCCAAATCTCTTCATATTAGTTTCCCCTTACATTTTCACTTTATTTATTTGAACGATTTTATATCATATCCCATAAAAAACTGCGAAGTCACAGAATTTTCGCAATTTTTTTAAGGGGTTTTCACGTTGTATTCTTTTAGAAGAAAACGTTCCCTTTAAACAATCGCAATTTTTTTAAGGGGTTTTCACGTTGTATTCTTTTAGAAGAAAACGTTCCCTTTAAACAATCTTTCTTCTCCCAAGCATGATAACGACAGATTCCCTTGAGCCGTCATGCGGAGAGGAGCGAGCTCGATCGATTAAACATCCACTGGACAATACAGAGCGACGAGACTCGGAGGGTCAACGACGCTTTTTTGGTCCCGCGAACAGAGATGAACGGCAGAAGGGCGTGAAACTCTCCCTTGGAAGATCGTGTTTGATCTGGCGCCACTGGATAATCGCCGGTATCGATGCGTTCTGCTTGTCGCGAGTTACGCTTTGTACGTATTCTTGCGCCGTGTCCTTTTATTTCCCCCGGATTTATTGAGTCGCACGTGGAACAGCCACCGCGCACCGATGAAACCCGCGACAGGGCCGCAGCCGTTCAATAAAAAGGAAAGATGATAGCGAGAGGGAATAAATGAAATGTGGTTTACTGCAGGAGCGACTCTTTCCTTCTTTGATAAGAATTTTACATGTGCATTTGAAATGGCAATTTTTAGTATATTCTGTAAAGCGAAATTTAGGAAGTAGATAAAAATTTTTAAGAATAATAATAATTATAATGGTATATGAATAAACAATAGTAAAATGTATGATTACAAGCGCCATAATAATTGGAATACAAAGGACTATGAAAAACCTATTGTCTAATGCGTGGAACAGTTTTTCATGGTCCATTCTTTTAAAATTGGATAGTCAGAGAGAATGAAGTAATTACTATTACAAAGAGCCGTAGCGGCGGCGATGCCTCTGAATCATTTAACAGTCGGTAAGTGACTTTTGGCAAACACACGACGTGTTCCACTGCAAATACAATTTCCATCGTTTCGAATGGATGCAATTTTCTTTGGACACGCGCGACAAATTTCCAAAAGCCGCTCGGTACACCGAGCGTCCAAGTTCACCGGCGCGGACCGTTTAAACTCTTCCATGAAGACAATTTTCGAGCATAATGAAGAACGATCGGCGCGATGAATCAACCGCAATTACCGGCTCACGCTCACCGGGCGAAAATGGATGAGACCGTCCCGAGATCTGTTTATATGTCCCGACGACTCAAGAATAGAGTTTTATTGCAGATTCTGTAATCTAGATTTGTGTCGAGCTGGCAGCTGGATCGATCTTGCAATTAATTCCTCATTCCCTGACTTTTATTGCGAAATATTTACTTTTCTCTTAATTTTCTGTGAAAACTCAGCTTTTAATGTATAAACTCTTTTCTAAAAATTTTTTATCAGGAATTTATATCTGAATTGTAACATTATATATTTTCAATAACAATACGATATCCACTTACAATTGAAATTAATAATATATATATTAAAATACTGTATTTTTCAAAGTATTTTCAGTGTTGCAGATAAATGCACACCATTTAAAAAAAAATTTATCAAACATTATATGTCCACGTTTTCGTGCATTATCAAAACATCAATTACACAGAAACTAAAAATTTCCAGCAAAGCTACAAATTTTTAACATCAAGTTTATGAATAAAATATAGGACCTCGATGCACGATGTTTTCCAAAACAATACGATTATTTTTAACATAATAATTTAAACACGTTCCCAATATTCGCAGATTCAGCAGCTTTTACAAGATAATGGTTTTTAAACGCGGGTCCCCCCTGTCGACAAAATAAATTCCCAGCCGCTATTGTTCTCTCCGGCTGGTTTTTTATTACCTCTTTTTAATAATCGCGAAATGCGTTTTTCACCGAACACGAAAACGCACGACCATCAATTGCGACCTCCGATTTCCGTGCCAACATATCTTTGTAGTCCACCCCAATCGCATTATATCCGTACTCTTTTTCTGCTTGCCCGCCCGTTGTGCGTATGAAAATTCATTAAAAGAATGTACATTTCCATGGTTCCGCTCATAATTACCTTACAAACAATTATTCTGTTGTTTTCAAAAATTTTGTTATTTTCGAAGTTATAAAGAAAATTATATTATTTCGTATATTGCATATTTCATAAATAAAGTAAAAAGGGATCTTGTCTAAATTTTTATAAGTCGTATAATTTGAAGAAAATATTTAATGGAAAGTATAGCTGAATTAAAATATCGTTGTCTGACCAAACACGGACTTTGACTACTGCCATTGCGAAGAATCGACGAATATAGTAAAATCAAATGACGTTTTACTGTTTCTATGAAATTCACAGATATTTTCATTGTGACATAATTATCTCGTGATATCATGAAGCAAAAAAATACACAAAAATATTAAATATGCAAAATCTGATTCTGTCTCCAAACATTAATCCTTCAGCAGAGATAGGCACTCAATTTGTTGCATCAGCTGAATTTGTCGATCCTGATTCAGCTCTTGTACATTGAATGGATTTTCGTGGAATATGTAGTAGAGGTACGCCTTATGGACACTTGGGTGTACTGTCGTGAGCCTATCACATCTTGTACTCACTGAGCGCACGCACGCGAGTGTTAATGCGTTTCCATGCTCGAGAATCGACCTCGCATGTGTTTCGAGTACGTGTAAACGTCGGTGCGCGCGGGCGCAGGAGCGTACAAGATCAAGATTGATAGGGTACGAGTCGCAACACGTACGGAGCATCCACTTAGCGGTGCATTATCCGGATGAGAATGGGTGCACGCTTGCACCTCTTACCCAATGCAACCACCACCTAATCCTGATAATGGTAGTTACTTGTCCGCGAAGAAACAGCCGTGAATCTCGCGCTAATCGACAATTTCGATCGCCGTGCAAACAGAAATATTTATTTTTTAGAAAGAAAAACCAGGATAATTGTACCTAATTTATTTTAATTGTATTTTTAATTGACAAGATTATTAATACTGTTTTAGGCATAGATCAGAGAAATGTTTGTAGTAATTTAGATAAGCAATTTACGAGACAACGTTTTGAATTCATTTAGCAAAAAGGTATCGAGTAAACATAGTTCCGAAGCATAACACGTAGATCGTTTCGAGCTTGACTAAATTTATAGACACTCCGAGCTGGAGAACACTTCAAACCGCAGCCAATTTCGTTGTCGCCGGTCATTCACCAAGAAATCCCGCGGTGCAACGGCCTGGATTATTCGAATCTGACGGACGTAGACCGCAGCAACGAGGAGAGATTGCTAAAGAGTGGCGGTCTGTCTGTGGGACTTCGTGTCGCACGAAAAAATCTGTAATTTTTGACGGCCTCTGGTATATATTGCCACCGAATTAAGAAACAGAAAGCAAAGGACTCGTCGGTGCTGAACAGCTGCCAAACACGAGAAAGATCTTACGCAATTTCCTTCTAACTTCACTCATTAAGCAATAATTGGCAATGAACGAACTAATTAATCGATTAGTCCTGAAGTATTCAAGATAGGAAAGAATCGTGTACCACCTCTTTTGTAGGTAATAGCAGTACCTACAACTTTTATTCGAAGCGTTTTTCGAAATTTTTAGAAAAAATAAATTTTCATTTTTCCGAGATTTTGTCAAGGGAACGCCCTTCAGATTCTTAAAAATTCTCGTTTTTCCTTAAAAACTCCTAAACCATTCAATCTACTGGAAAATTGCATAAGATCTTATTTGTAGCTAACAACTAAAGCTATAAGTTTTGTATAAAACATTTTTTTCTACCGTCAATAGTTAATGAGTAATTTGCAATAATCTGTTTTATCGTTTTTTGTTAATTACTCGTTAACAATTGACGCTAGCACAAAATGTTTCAGAGAAAAGTTGTAGCTCTAGCACGGCCGTCTATAGTAGAAGGCCGTAACATCCCCCACCACAAACCGAAATCGGCCTTCTAAATTCTTTTCATGTAGGTTGCCTTTCATGCATATGTACGGTTTATGGACGAATAAGACAGATACGATTGTATTTCTTAATTGGTCTGCGCCTGCGCCTGTCATCGAGTCATGCGACATAAACCGTACATATGCATGAAAGGCAACCTACATGAAAAGAATTTAGAAGGCCGATTTCGGTTTGTGGTGGGGGATGTTACGGCCTTCTACTATAGACGGCCGTGG
>SMSR01009041.1:7131-32943 GCA_019453355.1 Ceratina japonica | reverse complement strand
TTATCTCTCGAGCGACGAACGTTCCGATCTCGTTCTGCTCTGCTCGAAGCAACGAGAACGCGAAACTGGTTGCCTCTTAAACTATCTAATTACTGCTGTAAAAATGTCATAATTGCTTGCGATTATAAAGCCTTCAAATATAAGCATTTTCATCTACATTTCGTCAATCAGTTTTGGAATAATAGATTTGAAACATAAAATAAAGAACACAACCTAATAGCAAAAAGGAAACAGTTTCAAATTGCAATAATTAATTATAATAATTTAACTTTGAAAGTAACGAAATTAAAAATGCAAAATAGTCCATGAATCTCACTTAGATGTTAAACAAAAAGGAAAATAGAATTATAACAGAGAAGCTTTTCTTTAATTTAATACTAACAATAGGAAAGTACTTGTAATCTGTGGGAAATGAAAACCGTGCGACGAGCCGAAATTCCATCGACGCGTGATTTACGTGTTGATTATATCGAGGCCGCGCGAAGCGGAGACCCACCTGATAGAGCTTCACAACGGTAATGCTGGCGATGGCGTAATAAAGGGAGCAGAATATCGCCGCGGGCACCTTCACGTCGATGTGGAAAATCTCGCCGATGTAGGCGAGGGGCACGGGATTCAACGCGAGCCCGTATCCGAGGACATAAATCACGAGGAACACGCTCGGCACCCAGCGCAGCCCGGAGACGTCGTTCCCGGCCGACATCAGCCCGAAGAAGATCGCCATCATCAATAGGGAGACGACGGCGACCGGCGCCGAGATCAGCAACAGCAATCTCTTGCCGGTGTACCTAACCACCAGCACGCAAACGCTACCGGCGATTACGATCGCGCAACCGGTGATAAGTATGCTTATGTTCGACGAGATTTCGAAACCGGCCTCCTGGAATATGAACGACTGGTAAGCGAGGATCGGCGCTGCGCCGGTGATCGACAAAGCGCTCAGAACGATCGCGGCGATGCGAAACGCACGACGAATCTCCCGTCTCCTAACAATTTCCATCAACGATCTCATGAACGTCATCTCGGTCTTCAGGTCCTCTGTGGCTAGCATGCGTTTGATCTCTTCTAGTTCTTCGACAACGTCGTCCTTCCCGAGCGCCCATTTCAACGTCTTCTCCGCGGACGTCAATTTGTTCTTTTTAGTGAGGAACACCGAGCTTTCAGGTAGCCAAATGAAACTCACGAGGAACATTACTGGGATCGTGAGCGCGATCATGGACACCGCAAAGCGGGAGACCCACAAGCCGATCGCGTAGGCGAGCATCATGCCCGTGTTTAGGAGCACCGCCATTAGAGTACCTGAGTGATAATCCTGTCCATTTACTCTTAGGATCATTTTGATAAGCGAGGACGACAATTTTGTCATAGTAATTGTAATAAATTAATGATTCTAAATTATAAACTTAAATAATAATAAAAAAGGAAGGTAATACTAATTGTATAATAAAATAATATAATAGCTGTAATAAATTAATGATAACTAAATTTTAAACTTAAGTAATAATAGAAAATAAATAAAATAAAAATAATACCTAATGGACCACGAGTTCTTTTGCTGCTAACCTCGCCCAGGTACATCGGTATCACCGCGTATGTGATGCCGCAGCCAACGCCAGCCAGTATTCTACCAATGTAAAGCTGCTGAATGTTAACTGCCAGGCCTATCAAAATCCAGCTGGCGATCTTTGGTATCGTGGCGAACAGGAGCGTTCCTTTCCGACCTATCCTGTCCATCAGAAGAAATGGCACCACCGTGCCGAGACCGGCACCGACGTACATCAAATTCACCACCCAGACCACTTCGTCGCTGGACACCTTCAAAGGATCGTCCTGCTCGAATTTCGGTATAATAGGAGTGCTCCATCCCTCGTGCAATCCGCTATCGATGATCAGCAGGTTACCTAAGTGACGATGAATAATTTAAGATCCTCCACGAACTTTTTATGATTTACCCTTGCTGATATGCTCGCTCGGTCTCATTAATTTTTACTCACAAACTATACCGATGAATATCTGTCGCAATATTTCGATATCCATGGTCTTACGTTCCCTCCAGAATTTTTAATCGTAGATTGTTCGCAAACTGAAGGATGAGCGCCCGTTTCATCGACTTACATGGCAAATCTGCTGTTTGCAAAATAAATATTTTCGATTATGCGCTTGGTTAATAAAAAGAATTTATAATTTCTCATAATTTCAGAATTTTTTTAATTATTAATGGAGTCATACATTCGTCTGAATATTTTGAAGTGTGTTGCTGTTTCAATGAAACGAATCAATCACCCTCTCTGTAATTGTACATACAAAACGAGTTGCAGTGATTTCACCGCATCGATAACCCTGCGTTTCGAGCAACAGTCAGGCCTCGTCGAAGGGGGGGAAATCTCAGGCAGCGGTGGAGCGCCGCGAACTATCGTAAACAGGTAATACGCGGGGGTTTATCCGATCGCAGAGATAACGGAAATATAGCCAACTAAGACACTAACAGGATTTTGCGATACGTATCCTCCATCCGAGGTTGCAATAAGGAAACACCGTTACACGCTTGTTGCGATGAGCTACTGCTACCGGTTCTCTCGCTTTACCTTCGATCCTCTTATTACGAGTCGAAGCTTTAGAGTCGATGTCTCGTTAGAGTTCGAAATTCTCTCCTGATTTATCATCTGCCCTTTGAGCTATTCTCCTCAATTTATTTCCTCCCACGCTTATTATGTTAATTCTCCACATTATTCTTATATATTTTTATATTGTTAACAATTTTTGTAATTTATATACTTATAATGTTTCCATGTATTATTATTTACTATATATATTCCCGAGTTGAAAATTTAACTATAATTTGAATCTTCTAAACCTAAATGTACCCCAGTTTAGGTCTACTAGATCTAAAAAGTAGAACTAGTAGAGTTATTATTTGATATAACTCTAATCAGAACCTATAAGTCCCCACAAAAATCTCAAATTACATTTTAGGCCTTAAGAACCTTCAATTTGTTCACGAAAGTAGTTAGAATTTAGTTCTCCAAACAAGAGATGGGAACCTAAAGCCCTATTTAAGGGTTTATAAGATTTATTTAGGATCCTCTGAAATATTTACTGTGTTATATAAAATTATTTTACAAACTATGCGCATTTGAATCTGAAATTAATTATTCTCTTTATTCTTATACTTCCTATTATAAAGTTTAAAAAAGGCTTTAAAACAATCTAATTTATATAATAGAATTTTCTTTTATACAGCAACAAAGCGAAGATTTGTGTTATTTGTTTACAAAAATTGTTAAAGAAAGATAATAATAATTTCGCCATAAATTGGGTGAACGTAAAAGAGATTCTTGATCTACAATATGAGCCAAAAAAACGGAGGTATCATGGGGTCCTCTCAGTGCACATGTCCTCAAATGTCGCCAGCCAATAGACTTTTGAGTACAATGTTAGGTTTCATAAATACTAGTATGAACCTACACTATCTTTCCCTAAACTCTTGAAGTAAGACTTGAGGAACTAAATTATATTTGATAAGCTCTATTTTAGATCTATATCCTTTATAAGCGGACATAACGACTAGATTGATAGGTTGAAATTAGAGTTAAATTTACTTTTATATTCCTATGTTCACAAGATATGATTTCGACCTCCATATCCCTCTGTAGGATAAATAGGTTCAAAACCATAATTATTTTTTCGACTCGGGTTTATAAAATAAAGAAATAGCAGATCTAATGAACGTTTTGAACCCCATACATTGGTTTGGAAGACTATAGAAATGTGAATGAAGTCACATTTCGTAGATAACGCAATTTATATATATACTGCGTGTAATAACATCGTATTCAAAGTTCATAATCCTTTGATCGCGGCTCCCTGGTAATACCATTGTTGCCGGGGACAATTAACTCGAGCACTGTATCGCTGCGCTGCGTTTAATACGACGTTCAACGGCATTTATGCTGATCCCGTCAACCAGATATAACTTCAAAGATCATTTTATTGTGCGTTCGCGACTTTGAATGACTCGATATAACGACACAACGTCTCCTCCCCTTGTAGCGGCTTCCACTCGAGAGCCACCAATGCCGCCGCGAAAGCATGTAATGCTCCATTCAAGAAAACGAGCTTCCGCACCGAAGTCAACGTCCTCGCGTGCATCGCGATCATTACGCGTAGTAGTACCTAGTACCGCGCGGCAACTTTCCACAAGATTCCTTTCGCCAACGATTATACCATATATTGCGCGTACCGTCGTTGCGTTTCACGGCACGTGGCGCATAAAAATCTGTGCTCCGCGTCAAGTACGAGCGCGGGGGGCGGCGGTGATTTCTTAATATTTCTGGACAGTTGGAACCGTCCCGCGGGATCGAGCCCGAAATTCGCGTAAAATTCACGTGCGCCCGCGCGCGCGCGCGCTGGACACATTTTGAAACTCCGGCTCCGTTGCAAAGCGAGGGTTTACGGCCGACGTTACGGCGCCGTTATTAAGGGGTTGCAGAGTGAACGAGCCCGGTCCTTTAACCCGGATTTACTGTCTGTCGCTCATACGTATATAGCACGCCCTCGTTCCGATCAATTTACGCTCGCCTCTTCGTCGTTAGCCGAAATCAATGGCGTTGTTCGGCTCTCGCGGAGAGTATCATTTTATCTCCAATTCCTCTTTCGCTATACATACCTCCCGCGACTCTGCTTCCCCTTTTATTTCGCTACCATTGAACACTGGATTGTTCAAACGTCTCTGCTCTTTATTATCCTGCGTTTTCAGATCGAGCGTGTGCGTATAATGAAGTCGCACGCGTCCGTTCGATAAACTATGTACGACAGAAAGGCATTAATTTGCAAAATATCAATTCTAATTAATCAAATGCATATCGGACGCACATTTTCTGCGAGCAATAACGTATTTTCGTTTATCTCATACTTATTATTATTATTATTATTATTGTCATTTAATATATTATTATATTATTACGCATGGGTGGAATTCGAGAAACATTTTCATGAATTAAATCAATAACCAATTATGTTCTTACTTAATAATGTTATGTTAATTATTATATCACTCTTGTAAATCAATACTAGATGAAGGGTAGAGTGGCTTCAAGTTCAGGCACAGTGCAGAATTAATTACGTTGATTAATGAAAAATGGTAATTTCTGCATTGTTATTAATAGGCCAATAATACGCGTCACTCATATAATTATCGTCAAAATTATTAACATACTCATCTCACAGTGTTATTATTATGATTCTTTTATATCTGACATGCTTTCAATTAATATTATAGTAATCTGCAAGGCTTATGTCGAGTGTGATAAAACGAGTGAGATCAATGCGGATAAATATTCAGAAATAATGAGTACGATTTCATTCTAGTATTGGCAGAACCTATGCATGTTTAATCGTCCATTTATCATATTCTTGATAATGCACCTTTATTATTTTCCATCGTACCTTATCACATCTGCTGTTATTATTAACATATAAATTCCTGCTGTTACTATTGCCATCCAATTAATCCCCAATCGCTGATAATACGGTGAGCGTTGTTCAGTTATTGGTAAATTTTCAAGCATCATTGTAGTCTTCATACAATCAGTAAAACAACATTCTATTTATGTGCGAAATGAAACATTGCCCGTTTACTTCCCTTTAATTATATTTCCATACTATTACGTTTATTTTAATTCTACCTCAATTTTCTTTTTCATCCAAATTAATTGGAGATGTTAAAAGTCACGGTTAGTATGCCTTCATTATCTAATGACTTCCAGGTAACTACAAGAATAACCAACGTAAACGAAACCAACGATTAAACGGTTTAACGAGATTACTCGTAGCCTCCGGCTAAGAAAATGTTCAATTATGATGATAAACAACGACACGTGATTTTTACGTAATTTCCAGATGCCTAACTATATAATAACACCGTGTCATAAAATGAATCTTTTGTATTTAGGTAATAATGATCCTAGATAAATTGTGTCTAGATAAGTTGTTTTTCAAAGAGCTTGATCTAACACCTAATTCACGTTTATTGCGTAAGGCGCGGCTAAATTGCAAGAATCTTAGATTCGTTTCTCGCCACGCTATTAGCATACAGCTTGTTCTCACTAAACGCTCACTGCTAACGTCATCCAAGGCCTATAAATGATACACAAAGTTATTTCATAAAGTGGAATTCATTTATTGGATTCTTATTTACAGTTAAAGAAGCAGTTTTTCATTTTTTCATGATATAAATAGATTTCCCATAATACGAAATGATGCAAAAATTTCATTTTTAATTTTAATTTTGATATTTCTGGATTCTAATGTGGAAAATCCCGCTGCTCTCCATTCTCTGTGAATCAATCTGCGCTCTTTTTTTCATAAAACAGAAATCTCTGTCCCGCGTGATGTTGGAAAAATGCAATTGCGAAAGATTGTATTTTTCCAGAGAAGCTTCCACGGCGCGCGACTCCCACATAATTTATGGCGCTGTTTTTACAACGGTGAATATTTAGCTTGCGCGAAAGAAAATCCAGCACGGACTTGTGTTTGAATTATGATCCCGGGCTATCTGGACATTCTTCGCGCGGCAGAAGAGCGCGATTAATAAATCGCGGAACCGGAAACGAAGTTACGGAGCCCGTCTTATGATTTCCTCGCCAGTTATCGCCAATCTCGATCCACACGTTTCCCCTTGCAACCATCATTTATCCTTTCATGCAAACTCATGTAATTATGGATCGAAATTTTTTCTGAAAATCTTCATTGCGAATAAAAATTGAGATTTACATATTTACTAAAAATATAATAGTAGAAACATTTAAGGTGGACATAATTAATGTCCCACATTGTACATACGATACTCTGAATTAAGTTTGATTCAATTTAAAATTCACAAGTGGCCATTATTCACAATTCGACAGAAAAAATTAGGAAACTTATGGCAATCCACTGCAACAATGTTAAACCTTGGTTCAATGCTTCACGCTTCAAGTGACTCAGCCAATTACACGACGATTTTCTGGTGTCGGGAATAAAAATTTTCCTATATTATCGCAAAAAGGAGGAGAGAAAAAGAATCGTACGAAATTATCGGACCATGATGAACGTATTAAGGCTACGAACAGCGGTAAGAAGTTCCGCGGATGATTTATTTAAAATGTCCGTGTTCCAGTTCCGGCGATCGTTTCGGGTAAGTTGTTGCCGCGATGTAAATCGAGACTTGTTACGCGGGGGAAAAGTTTTCCGCCGGTCGGCCGGCGCGACGTTGGTACACGGGAAAATATGATGCGCCACGTGAGACTGGAATTGGCTTCGTTATTCGTTGATTCGTTACACGGGGCTTCTCGCAAAAGTTGGCCAAGCGGAAAAGCCGGTCCGCGCGGCCCCCCGGAAAACGGAGCACGTGGGACGCGACCGATATTTACATATGCATACCGGCTCCTTTATTGGCTCAACGCATGTAACCAAAGTACGATTTACCTACATGTGTCGCGTGAAAGAACTTCCAAATGACGTGCAGCTCACTTTTTGCGATCTAATGAGAATTGCAACATATAAAATTGATGTAAAGATGTGTGGAAAATGTCAGGTTAAATCAGGGCTAAAGTTCACTCTTGCAATTCTAATATTTCACCGCAGGATTTAGCGTATCGTTATCTTTGATGATACGAGCTTTTAAAAGTCAATGCATCTGGACGACCACAATGCGATTAATTTCGGAATAAAAAACGAGGATAAGATATCTGATACAAGCAAATACGACCGATATAAACGTGACGTCTGATTAGCGCGGGCATGAATCACGGATGTTTGGGAATCCGACAGGGAATTAACGGCAAAGATGAAAGCTACTCTGTGGCCATTTACCGGCGGCGTGAAGGGTAATCGTGAAATCGCAATTAGTTAAATGCGACCAGGGCTCGCACTTCCAATTACGTCAACCTGGCCAATGTAACGTTAACGCGGCGATCGACGGCGACCGCGGCAAACGCGATGGCCAGTATACGTATGCGTACGCGGAGAGATTAGTCGATAACAAAAACGGCGACGGTGTAAATAACGAAGTCACCGATGATAGAAATGCCGGCAAATGCGCTAACCGCATTCGTTTCGTTTGGTATTTAACGTTCTTGCGCCGGTTTCCCTTTAACAGCAGCAAATCCGTGGAATCGACGTACCAAATGAAACGGTTTTAATATTAACAAACGAGCTAAACTGAGTGATATACCAAAAAATGTAATAAAAAAAAAAAAAGAGTGAATGAAAGCTCGTCAATATTTTACTGATCGAAATATTCCCTCGAAAAACAGCGTGATAATGGACTGGGTTAATTTGAACAGAAATGGCGAGTCGCTTATTTCGATGATTGATACTTTCAGTGATAAATATACATTAAACCAGTTTAATGCAATTTATAATGGAGTAACTATACGACGCGCAGTTACATAGTATATTACGGTCGGATTGTTACGTATGCATGGATGGCATGGATGTGATTATATATTTAATTGAACATAAATTTACTAGAAGCGGAAACGTCCCACTAGTTATATATAGTTTTGACACACGTAGTGTGTGCGCCTCCCTATTAACATTATATCAATTATCTTTACCGAGTTTGCCATTTTACAACCGACTCTCAAACAGGTAAATGGTTACAGCGGCATCAATTCCGCTTTTGCGTGCGTGGTAACACGTTTTAATAATCGTAAAAGGTATCAGTGAGCCCGCATACGGA
Source organism: Ceratina japonica (assembly GCA_019453355.1). Classification (NCBI taxonomy): domain Eukaryota; kingdom Metazoa; phylum Arthropoda; class Insecta; order Hymenoptera; family Apidae; genus Ceratina; species Ceratina japonica. The sequence goes on along the minus strand of SMSR01009041.1, from coordinate 24,221 downwards.
AAAAATTGTAATTAGCTTTTATCACGGTTCGGGTAGCACTAACCTGTATTTAAGAGCTATTTGCGCTGCGTAGAGCGCAATAGCGCATGCGGTTTAGTGGAATTTGAATAGAGCGAACCCATAGGAAATCGAAGGTCTTCTATTTTGCTTGAAATTAGTGATGCAAGTGTCTATGACCAAATGACTGGCAATCAGTATAAGAATTATACTGTGGTACGACAGGGTCAATTATACAATTCCTAGACACGTTAATTACAACCTTAAGGAATTTTTTTGAATTTATTAATTCTAGCAATTATAAATTTTATTTCTTCGAGGTTTCTGACAATTTTTATGAATTTTAATTACGAAGATAATAAACGTTGTATGAAAATGGCAAATTGTATTGATTTTTAGTTCAGTACTGAATTGAATTATTATTGAGAACCTTTCTTGAGATGTTAAGATATTTATTGGCACAAGAGTGAAAAAATGTAAATGGATAATGAGGTCAAACTCGGAGGAATGCAATCTTGATAACTATTGTACACTTATTGATAGCAAATACGATAATGAGTGAAACGAATGAAGCATGTGTAGTTGAGATTGCGTGCGATTGAATTAGAAGATTAATCGTGATAAATCTTTCCTCGGTAAGATTTTTAATTGGCCGGCGCTATATCCGTGTCTCGGAACACATACCGCGCACACTTGTCATTACTATGGTAATAAATAGCGTTAGCAACGAGACACCAAGTTAGTACATACGCGTTACTAATCACATCCTGTAACGCTATTATAGTAACAGAAGCCTGACTGTTGATATCATTGGAGATGATTATATAAATAAAAAATCGATTAATCTAACGTGACCAGACATTTGTTTATACAAAATATTAATTACGTTACAAAATTTGTAGAACAGCACAGTGGAACCTCGGGTCTCGAATGTATTCCGAAAAATAAAGATAGATCGTGGCGTGACACGTGACCAATACTAATGCATAAGTAATTATCCATTCCACTATACAGTATGCGTCATTGTACTTTGTATGTATCGCAAATAGCTCGTAAATACAGTGATATCCGAATCATGATAAAAGATAATTAAAATAAGTGTCTGTGAAGTGACACTCCCCCATGACAGTCCGCGCAACACGTGTTCATTGCTTTTTTCTTTATCAGTAAACAAGTTCGAAAAGAGAATTGCGAATGCTGAGGTACCACTGCATCTCAATTTGAAAGACATAAAGGTAAAATATTTGACACGTCATTCCATTATCGCCTGCCAAAACGAGTTGGGATGTAAATTACCATGTTGAGAGGAGGCTGGATCCAGAGAGTTTTTAAAGAGAGTGCGATGACACCAAGCAAGGTCGCTTCTATCTTTAATGTCCCTTTCACTTCAGATATGATCACTCAACACTTGTCTTTCGACATTCCCAACATATATGGATTCCAGTATATTTAAGAGAGAATAATTTTTTTTAGTTTAGTCTCTCGAGACTAAAATCTTCCACAGTCTTATTTATTTTCGAACTAGGATGTGGGCACGCGTGTGACACGCGTGTCTCAGGGAGCGGCGATCGAACGCGAGCTGCTCGGTGTCGATCTCATCCTCCAAGACGGCGAAGGAGGAAACTGAACTCGGCTATCGGTACGGAGACACGTGAAACTCGCGTACAGATTTTATCNCTTTAAAACAATCTAATTTATATAATAGAATTTTCTTTTATACAGCAACAAAGCGAAGATTTGTGTTATTTGTTTACAAAAATTGTTAAAGAAAGATAATAATAATTTCGCCATAAATTGGGTGAACGTAAAAGAGATTCTTGATCTACAATATGAGCCAAAAAAACGGAGGTATCATGGGGTCCTCTCAGTGCACATGTCCTCAAATGTCGCCAGCCAATAGACTTTTGAGTACAATGTTAGGTTTCATAAATACTAGTATGAACCTACACTATCTTTCCCTAAACTCTTGAAGTAAGACTTGAGGAACTAAATTATATTTGATAAGCTCTATTTTAGATCTATATCCTTTATAAGCGGACATAACGACTAGATTGATAGGTTGAAATTAGAGTTAAATTTACTTTTATATTCCTATGTTCACAAGATATGATTTCGACCTCCATATCCCTCTGTAGGATAAATAGGTTCAAAACCATAATTATTTTTTCGACTCGGGTTTATAAAATAAAGAAATAGCAGATCTAATGAACGTTTTGAACCCCATACATTGGTTTGGAAGACTATAGAAATGTGAATGAAGTCACATTTCGTAGATAACGCAATTTATATATATACTGCGTGTAATAACATCGTATTCAAAGTTCATAATCCTTTGATCGCGGCTCCCTGGTAATACCATTGTTGCCGGGGACAATTAACTCGAGCACTGTATCGCTGCGCTGCTTTTAATACGACGTTCAACGGCATTTATGCTGATCCCGTCAACCAGATATAACTTCAAAGATCATTTTATTGTGCGTTCGCGACTTTGAATGACTCGATATAACGACACAACGTCTCCTCCCCTTGTAGCGGCTTCCACTCGAGAGCCANTAGTCTCTCGAGACTAAAATCTTCCACAGTCTTATTTATTTTCGAACTAGGATGTGGGCACGCGTGTGACACGCGTGTCTCAGGGAGCGGCGATCGAACGCGAGCTGCTCGGTGTCGATCTCATCCTCCAAGACGGCGAAGGAGGAAACTGAACTCGGCTATCGGTACGGAGACACGTGAAACTCGCGTACAGATTTTATCCAGGTTCCCACTCCCGACTCGCGTTTATAAAGACGAACACCGATGCCGTTAATTACTTCCACGCGTGAAAGTCAAAATCGATGTGACAAAAACGCAGAGAATCCGTTCAAGGAAAATGCCAGCTTCACGGCTTAAGTGGGATTTACCGCGTTTCCGAGTTTAGCAGAAAAATCATATTTTGTGGTCAGTCTGGAATTTGGTGAGTCAACTCCGAAAGAAATAATGGATGAAATAAAAGTTTGTTTCATTTCCATTAAATTTTTATATTATTTTAATGATGTGAAATATATTGAGGCATGAATGGACGAAGTATTTTAAATTGATTACTCAACCGACATTTTTTTAAAATTAAAATCACTTTAAGTAAACTTGCAAATCTCTATGTAAAATAAATAATGAATGACATTTATGTTTTATAACTACTAATAAAACATTTTCTCTTTATTAGGTATTTATAAAATTATTGACGAAAATACATGACACGACGTTGCATTCAGGGTAATGAGAAGCCCCGAGGTACTGAATCGGGCTTTCTTTAAACAGTTACCCCAAGGATACAACCGCTGCTCTTTCTTCTCAATTTGTTTAGCAATGAAACAGGAGAAAAACGGAGAATAATCCGATAAAGCGCAGCTGAACGACTGTACACATCGAGCTTCAATATTTCCACTTATAACAAGGCAAAAAACAAACGTTGCATAAGGTTCGCGTTAACACCGGATTCAATTCATCAATAAATGGTTAAATGCCTTTCGGGCGATTTCGTAAAACGGAAAATGAATCGAATAATACAAGAGACCATGCAAGCTGTGTCAATTGATTTCTTTTCGTTTCCGTTGCACTTTTATTATGCACATTCCTCAACAATGTACTGGGAATTCGAGCAACAATCGATGATCTCGTTATTTCAATTGCATTAACATTTTCGCATTATGCTTCTACCATTCAATTGGTCGTTATTTAATAATTCAGTACTGGAATTATAAGAAAATATTTACACAAAATCCGTTTGCGATCGTGTACGCGAATCGATAATCACGGAATCGGCCACTAATTAAACGTCTACGCGAATCACACAGTTGCTTTGATAAACATGAAACTGGCATCCAATAAGCTTCATCTTTGAATAAAATCACGTACATAACGTGAAAAGACCATGTACCATATAACATGAAATAACTATGTACCTATACGTCCATGTGTACATCCGGAATGTGGTTTTCCGTAGATAAAGACGCACAATTTTGATGATTTTTTCAAAAATCGAATATTGTTTTGCGAACAACACTCGTCCCTGCACTTCACTCGGATATTAACTCCAATAAGTAGTAAAGGAATTCACCGGTGTTTGATAACTTTTACATAAGACGCGGCTGCCCATGTGCTGTTCTTACTCTTTCTGATCCTTGCCGAACGGCTTCCAATCCTGGCTTCGACGCGAATAAAACGAACAGAAAGGACGACCGGGTCCGACCGAGGAGTCACTAACTCGGTGGCCTTGAATTTCTGACGGTCCCGTCGCGATAATAAGCCACGCATCGCGTATCCGCGAACTATATAGTTGAGGATGAATTCGCTCTCGACGAAACTGCAGGCTCGCGTTTAAACGTGGAGAGGACGTGTCTGAAAATCCGGTAGGAAAGTTCAAAAACAACCTGACCTTGGGATAAAATGCTCGCTAACGAGCAGAAGGCAAGGCAGGGGAATTCCCAGTAGGTCTGGAAACGAATAAGAAGAAACTGAGTTCCCCATTCTAGACTGGCCAAACAGGAATGCAACTCCGTGCACTGCGAGATTTATTCTCCATTGCTTTCTCAAGATTAAAAAGAGGTGAACGACCAACACGCTGCCAATCAAACTGTTAAGCATGACTGGCAAAGAATATGTTACAAATTAATAAATCACTGTCATATACATTTTTTATTATGGGGAAGATTTAGTTCAATATAATTGTACGCTACAAATTAAATTACTATGATTGCACATATCTTTTTATTGTGGACGATCTAATTTAATATAATTTTTTAATTATTGTTGTTCATTGTAAATATGCATGGGAAATGCATGTCATAGAACTATTATCGTTATGGTAACAAGTCGCCAACTTACAAAGCTGGAAAATGAATCAGAATGTGAACCTAATTGAATAATTGAAAGTCTCGTGTAAAAGGTTTATTATTGAATCTTTATACTGATTCGATCTCTTGCTGACATCATAGGAATATTTTTATTAAACTGTTAATCGCACACNATTAATAAATCACTGTCATATACATTTTTTATTATGGGGAAGATTTAGTTCAATATAATTGTATGCTACAAATTAAATTACTATGATTGCACATATCTTTTTATTGTGGACGATCTAATTTAATATAATTTTTTAATTATTGTTGTTCATTGTAAATATGCATGGGAAATGCACGTCATAGAACTATTATCGTTATGGTAACAAGTCGCCAACTTACAAAGCTGGAAAATGAATCAGAATGTGAACCTAATTGAATAATTAAAAGTCTCGTGTGAATGGTTTATTATTGAAGTAATTTATTGAATCTTTATACTGGTTCGATCTCTTGCTGACATCATAGGAATATTTTTATTAAACTGTTAATCGCACATTAGAATGAGTAAATATCTAAGATTCTAATTAACGCGATTTCAAATTCAGGGACTACCAGTAGTATAATCAATTGCAAATTTTCTCACGGTTATTCAAATATCCCTAAGCTACGATCGGTTTGTTCGATTACTCGAGTAAAATGTTGTACCGTACGTTTTATATTACGTTCCGTGTGAATAAATGATTTGGTTTTTCTTCGTTCTAAATGCATATTTTCCCGGAAATTCCTATCGCTAGTCTAATGCTATTCTGGCGCTAATCGACGAAGATTGCATGGCATAACTTTATACGGGGTGGAAGGGCAACCTGTAAGGACCGTTGAAGATGCAGATAACCAGCGGGACGGAGATAGTTGGCCACGAAGACGTTGGCCGACCCCTAAAGTACATTTGCATTTGCATTCGGTAATTAAACTACGCCGAGTTTGCGATACCCCCGGTTCTTATCGTTCGTTCGTTCATCGAAGAAGAGCAATTGCTCGGAATCCTAAATAGCCTTGCACCAGGGTCGAACGAACGCACGGGAGGGGGGGCTCGTGACCGAGTTATAATGAAACGGAAACTGGCAAGGCACGAAACAGTCACGAGGCGGCCGGTGATTAATCGTTTCGGTCGAACGACCGTTCCGCCAGCTTCATTAAGTAATTAAATTCTCGCCCCACTCCCCCGCCCCCCTCTTAATGTTTCGATCGCCGAATCAGATTAGAGCCACCGATTCCTTTCACGGCGCCTCGGCTCTAGCCGAGAAATTTTGGCGAATAATCGCGTACTTATTACGAACGTTCGTAATTCGCGAGAATTGACGCGGNTAATGAAACGGAAACTGGCAAGGCACGAAACAGTCACGAGGCGGCCGGTGATTAATCGTTTCGGTCGAACGACCGTTCCGCCAGCTTCATTAAGTAATTAAATTCTCGCCCCACTCCCCCGCCCCCCCCCTTAATGTTTCGATCGCCGAATCAGATTAGAGCCACCGATTCCTTTCACGGCGCCTCGGCAATAGCCGAGAAATTTTGGCGAATAATCGCGTACTTATTACGAACGTTCGTAATTCGCGAGAATTGACGCGGGCTCCTGAGAACGAGTGGCATAATCTGCAAGTCAAAACAGCTGTTTCTTTAATGAAACTTCGTACGAGTTTCTTGCATCGCGGAAAATGTTTGCGCGAGAGAACGTCTGTCGCTGTACTTATACGAAGACGGGATTTATAATCACAGTTTTTTTATTAGCGAGATCGTTAGAAAAAGTATTCTTTAACACCTACTAGCTTCCTTTGCTGTAATTGTTTATGCAGGAATTTATGTGACGATGTCTCAATGCTTAATGTATGTAATTAATAATAATTCAGGATTTATCTATTTCTGAGTAATTTGATTGATGGATGTACAATACAGGTCCCGTAAAGAAGTTCTTTATAGTAACGGGTGATGACACGTGAATCTATGTGATGATTGATGCTGCATAAAGCTAAGAATTAATTTGTAGATACAAGACGATGATATGTACTGACGAAGTGTTCATGTTAAACTTGAAAAATGAATCTCTTAGTCATGCGATTCAAAGGAGAAAATATGCACTATTTCTAATGTGCATAATTGATATTCCCTGATAAAAAAAATATACTATGTTATATATTTGTTTAAAAAAACTGAAGCAATGATATGGCATAGCTTGAGAGATACGTATCAAATATTATCTTATAATATTCAATCCTTTTAGCATTGTTAGCAGATAACAGAATCAGGAATAAAGAAGGGTGTCAGGTTATCAAGCAATTAACCTTTCTTTATGAACCTTAACGCCGTTCACTTGATGACGCACATTCGAGCACCGGCGTAATCGTGAAACTTTCATAGTGACGTCAAGAACGGTCGCAAAAATGGTCAACTGCGTCACCGAAGAGAAAGATCGTCGCGAATTCTACTCCGAGTAAAATCTTTCGGTACGCGCGGCCTAAATGATCGACGACTTACGCAAATGGCGAAAGTAAGAGGTAAATCGTCGCTCGGCGACCTTCGCGGCCAAATTATTTCCTCAAACCTTCGAACGTTAAACGCTGGAACACAATTGAATTGCAAACATAACGAGAAACGATTCCGTGAAAACTGCGGTTTCAGCGTTCTGCACAACGCGTATGCATAGTATTACATTCTGCTCTGGGCTTTCCTTGCTACATATTTTCACGTCGCGGGTATTTACAAGAATTACTGCCTTTTCTTGTGCTGGAAGAATTTTAAGTGACATTGAAATAAATTCAATTGTCTGATTCGAACAATCTGATGTATCCGAACAAGAAAAGTGTCCCTGGAATTATTTCATCACACTGTATATATGTATAAAACATAGAATATGTCGCACCAAGTATGAAGAGTTAAAAAAGTGTACNCATCACACTGTATATATGTATAAAACATAGAATATGTCGCACCAAGTATGAAGAGTTAAAAAAGTGTTGTATTATTGTATCACATTTTCAACTGTTGCAAATCTATGCAGCAATCGTTATAATTCCCAAAGGAGGGATTTACTCTGGTTGAGTTAATTATGGCCGAAGTAGCAGCCTTGATAAATATATAATCTCAAGCCGTTTCTATTCAACGGTTGTTCTCTCATTAGATATGGAAGTTCGCAATTAGGATTCAATGTCGGCTGCGAATTCTTGCGGCACTTCGACACCTGCACTTCGTTTCGCGCGCGTGGAAATATCAGATCGCGTAAACGGTGAGAAATGCCAGAGATAATTCCGCGTTATGCTTCCCGGTTGGGCGGCGAGACTCAATGTCCCTCATATTTTCGTTTGCATACTGAATCACCGTCGAGATGAAAAATCCCACGTTTACGGACTACTGGACCGCGACGATGGTATGAAATTAAAATTAACGCGGTGCCGCAATTAACCGTGCAAATGTGTTCCACTCCCGCGCCACGGATTGGCCTTGGATATTCGTTTTACGATTCTAATAAGCATTTTTTTGTCACGCTCCCGCGTGATTTATTCGATTCCCGGCGCTTGAATTATGGAACACAGGAAGTAATCAGTTCTTTTTTTACGACTTTGTGCAAAATAATTGATTCAAGTCGTAAAAGGCTTCGAATATTTTTTTCCCATCAATTTTAATGTCATTGACGTTGAAAATAAAAATACAATCTTCTAAGCAAATACATTTGGTGTAGAAATTCNTCAATTTTAATGTCATTGACGTTGAAAATAAAAATACAATCTTCTAAGCAGATACATTTGGTGGAGAAGTTTAGCTTTTATTACTTCCTGCAATGAAAAGATAGAATTCTGTGATTATCACAAATTAAAAATTGATTACTTTCGTGGAAATAATCAGACAAAAAGGTGTTTGACGCATGGGAAGTTTGATCTGTTCTTGACGGAATACAAAGAGCACCACCGGAAACTTTTATTAATCCGCAGAGCATATTCTCAAACTCGTGGCTAGTTGGAAATTGACTATAACTCTTTGTATGTACACCGAGCCTTCTCAATAGCAAAACTCTTTCTCTAGCCGGGGCGAAACAAAACCTTCATCTCGCCGCGTTCATCGACAATAAACCAACTTTCCATATATCTAAGAATTTCAAACCCCCTCGATATACATATGTATGCAACCTCAACGCTCTGTTCACGTATTCAGTTTTTCCCTTTCGCGGGTAGAACTCGCCTCGAGAACTTCAAAAAGCCATTCGAACCATTTGAATTCAAATTCCCGTTCGTTATATCTGAATTCCGAAACACTCGGACTTCGTTTACTCGCCCGGTTCGAACATACGAAACACCGTTTTACCGAGGCGCGTTCAAAAACGGGCGCATAATAGAAGAAAGGGAGGGGAGGCGCGCGAGGGGGTTTCGTTCGGAAGCGAGAAATTCCCGGTTTCTTACCGGGGCCATTACCATTCCACGATTACTACATATGCAGAGGCGTGCCGCGCCAGCGAACGTGGCCGATTTTCCGCGATACCGCGATATCCCGTCGTGGTCACCGGGGACCGACGCCGGATCCTTAGCGGGCGTAATAAAAAGTTGGGAAACGCGGGGGGAGGCGACAGAAGGGGGACGCTCCGTCCGAGGGCTCGAGAGCTCGGAGAGCCGCGCTGTAAAATGAGAAATGCATGAGGCGAGAGGTCGCCGACTTACCGTCGTGGGAGTCGTAGAGGTAGATGATTTTCTTCCAGCCGTAGTATCGCACGGTGTCGATGATGGCGCGATGATAATCCGGACGCATGCTTATGGCGAAATCCAGGAGACCGGAGGACGGCGTGAGGACCTGGAACACGTGAAACCGCGGCTTTCAGATTTTACTTCGCGGCCCCGAAAACCGGCGGACTCGCTCGTGGAAACGTTCAAACGCGCGCGGGTAGACGAGCGGCCGGAAATGCGACTGAGGCAAATATAATCGTAAATATTTATAACGCCGCGGAGGCTGTTGAAAGCGGCGCGGTATTGCGCTGTTTCGCGAGTTCTTGTCTCCTGGCGGGAAAGTAACGGGTTGATTTAAGCGAATCGCCCCTTCGGCCGAGGCTACCGGCGTTTGTTTCGTATTCATGGATCGGCGTCGGGCCATTTTCATAAATCTTTCCGCGAAATTTGAATCGAAAGGGACGGAATTAGAGGGGCCGGCCAGATGGAGGGAAAAAGAATGAGCGCGCGCGCGCGCGGGAATAAATGAACGCGTGTGCTGCTGAATTAATCACTTTTCGACAAGAAGCCCAGAGAAATAGAGACACGAGAAAGATAAATGGGACGCGTTATACATATTTACTTCCTACAGTTCCTATAGCTCAATAATTGTCTCTGCTTTAACAGAAATGTACGAGAGAGGGTGGGAGTCAGATTCAGGAAGAAGGTCGCTCTCTTCATGAGCGACCAAGGCAAAATAGCGTCGTAACAGGGAGAGATTCAGTGGAAATTGAAAAAGATATCCTCTTATAAATGGTCGATCCCTGCGAACCGTAATTGACCAGCCCTATATAGCGGCCGTAGGGAAGAGAGGCAGACGGAAAGGAAAAAACTGGTGGGGGCGGAGGCTTCGAATTAGCATTACCACGCGATTAGCATTTAAACGACATGAACGTTCGTTACGCGTGCCCCCGTGGCAACGTGCTCGTGCGTACTTACCGGGCGCGTACACGGACGAAACACGGACCGGATATAAAAACGCACACTTACGTGTGTCCGGCGGACGGGATATACGAGGCCCGCCATTCATCCAATATGGACGTACGATATCAGTTTTGCAAGTGGCGCTACCCCGATAAATGCACCCGCCGCGCCGTTTGCAATTCGACGGGGCGAATAAATTCTCGGCCCGGTCCCGATTCATTTCGACATTCAAATTGTAATATGTTTGTATACACCCCATACATATTTATGCATTTACGGGTGGACCGTGGCCGATATGGGCGGCCCGGCGCGCAGTTGCCAACAGGCTGCCCGCTGGGTGTTGGTTAAAGCCTGTCCGCGTATTGCTAATTGTCGACATGCATTGTCCGCTGGAAATCTTCCATCGATCCTCGTTCGCATTTACCCCTCGCGCGTGAGGGAATGTGCGTGCGCGTGATGAGGAAAACGTCCAGGAGAAAATAAGGAGGAAAAACGAAACTGGTTTGTCCGAGTCCGCTGTCAGGATAAAACTGGTATTATAATTGAGGAAAGTAGGATGCGCGTATGACGTACTCTTCAATCACTTTGTTTTCTGAACATACATTACGTAATTGAAAATAGTACGAATATAAATCGATAATCAATTAATTGGGAATTCAGTTATAATCCGATACGTAATCAATTTCGTCAAATCCCTCGCGAGAGTAACTATCATTTTCAATGGGAGTCCCGATCGAATTACGTCGCGCAAAGAAAGCTGCTCGGCGAAAAATATTGCAGGACACGTAAGCTCGCGTTAATTTTTTTTATCGGGGCTTCGGAGAGGCGATAAAAATAAGCATCGAAGGACGGTTAAGCGAAAAAAACGAGATGTATAATGGGGAATAGGAGGGGGATAAAAATAGACGTCGCGCGGATTTTCCCTCCTCGGGGATAATGTTATAAGTTTTAATATAGCCCGGGCAGCGAAAGCGTGCTATTTACCTTCTCGGGAAACCAGGGCGTCACAAAAGGCATCTGGAACGTGTTGCTGTAAGAATGAAGGGTGTCGAACGAGTCCGGGCTCACCGCGCCCAACATCGAGTACACCCCTCTGCTGAATTGACTGCATACTGTAACAAACGAACAAGGAATTCATTAAATCATTTCTGCAGTTTCGCATTAAATCGATATCCCATTCTCATTGTTTTTAATTCGTTCGTTTAAAATTAATTCACTGCGAAACGAAAGTCGTATCATTTTAATGATCAAATTAATTACGTGTGAAACAATTTTGTTACGACATAAATACATAAACGGTTTTCGTAGTCCGACTTCATACAGGTTCGCATTAATGCACGCAATTAATATAACATGTTCTCCAGTTAATTACTTATAATTATTGTTAACTGATGAATAACTAGATTTCTAACGACGCGCGGTTTCCACGGAGGGCATAATAAACTTCATTACAGTTCACGTTACCCAGTTGACGTCGCGAGCGGGTCGACGTGATTGGCAAATAAGTTAGAGGAACGACGTTCCGCCCAATTATTGTAAAAAAAATAGTCGGTGATAGGCGCGGGCGGGCGTGGGTTGCCGTCGAATAAATGAAGCGAATTTCGCAGCGAAAATCACGCGGCAAAATTCAGCGAGTCCCGTCGCATCGGCATTTCACGCGTAATTTCATTCGCAGCCGCCGCTCTCGCCGCTTCTGTCCGTGTGTAATATCCATTCAAAAGTGTCAAAGCATAGCCAGAAGTCCAATAACTCTGTTTTTCATTATCGCGGCACGGAACAAAGTGACGGGCATCCCGTCTGGCACGTGGCTATCGGCCCCGATTTTGTTACCCCGTCGCGTTCACGTGCGCGCTACACAATCAACGCTCGCGTGAACACGCGTGGACCGCCAATGAGATTTGTTATTGATTAGAGCGGAAGAATTGTCCTACTAGGAATAGAATTCGTAGAATGCAGGCACAGTTATTCCATTCTTTCCTTCAGGCTATTTGTTTAATTCCGTGAGAATGACGTGCTTATTGTGATCGCAAAATGAATTTACCGCCGACGACGCGTTTGCGAGCGAGTCATTGCTAGAATTCCCACTTATCACTGCACTTTATCATCCCGAACTGTACGACGCTTTTCGCATCCTTTGATACCGTCAATTACCAACCCTTCTATACCCTTAATTTGGAAATTCAACTTCACTCCCATCGCAAAGGCCTCGCGAGCTCTCTTTCGGCCCTCCCCTCGTGTGCCCCGAACAAGTGTACCCTCTCGCCCACCTCCCCCCCTCCACCCCCCGCGCGCTCTACTTGTAAAACGTGCACGGAATCCGGCTTCACCTCCTCCTAGGAGGTCTGTGTTTTTCAGCAACGGGTCCGCGCATATGTAAAGTCGATAATAGGTCGGCCATTTGCCGAGCCTTCCCGATCGTGCAACCCTCTCGCGTACTTGATGCAACCACGCCGCGGCGTGCATGCAACACGCGGCATCGCGTATCGATTGGAGGAGGGCTCCCTTAGCGGACGGCTATCCTCTGTACTGCACGACAGTATTAAATCGAGCTGAGGAGCTAATAAATGCGAACGAACAGCTCTGGTTAACCAGAACTGAACCAACTGCGTTTATAAAACGGTAGTAGAATTTTGAGTCTCTTTTAACAATTTCTAACTATAATATTCTTTTTTATATTTTTGGGGTTACTAATCGTGAGATTGCCTCACGGAATTCTTGATGATTTCTTACCAGAAGTTTCAGATTACACGAACTTGGGGAGAGTGGATTAAAATTCGAGTTGGGTGCAACGAAAGCCCAGAAGCCCAGGACGCTAATAAACGGTGACTCTGGGAGTCGAAGAAACGGACCCATGAATTGGCAGTAAAGTGGCGCGACGAGGTGCAGCCAGTTCAAGAAGAAGACCCCGCAGACAGGAGAGTCATTCGCGAGGCCGTAAATAAAGAGGCGCAAAAACGGCGGGGGGCGATCTTGATGCCGTCGGTATGGAGTTGGTGGGAAAAAGTCGTGGGAGAGCAATGGAGGAGGTGAAAGCCGGCGAATTCGAGGGAGGCAACGGGGCCCCGTGGAATTAATAATGATGAAAGAGCGAAGGGACAGAGTCGAGCGTGCCGCGACCGTATACGTCACGATCCCCCATTATGCTTATGAATATAAATGCACCCTTGGGGGTGGCCGCAATAAATGCCGACCGCAGCGGCGGTGGATCTCGGAATTCTGCTGGAAACGTACACGCGGCGGCGGCGGCGTGACGTGGCGCGGTGCTCTGCCCGTGGAACAACGAAAATAAAAGGCGTCGCTACGCCGCCGGCCAGTTTTTCCTCCTTTCTCTCTAACCCCTTTACCCTCTGCCGCGCCTCCCCGTCATCCGCCAACGCCCTCCTCCGGCGCTCTCTGTACCCCCTAGCGCACCCCGCCGCCCGCTCCTCCTCGCCCAACCCTCCCCCTTGTCGTTCCTCGTCCCTTTTGCTTTTTTCCGTGGCCGCGACCGCGAATAGTACCGCGTAGCGGCCGGCATAAAAGAATAATTAAAATAAAGTAGGCTCCCCGTGTAATTCTGCCGAAATTGTAGCTGGCTACAATAACGATAACAACGAAAATGGTTAATAAGGGTGCATGCTCCGGCTGAGAGACCGGCCGCGCTTCTGGCTAATTACGCGGCAGAAAAAATATTGCAAAGGGTGGCTCGTGGCATTTCCGTGAGCGATGCTTTTTTCTTATTCAACGTTTTGTTCGATTCGAGCGCTACCCCCTCACTTGTTTCAGGATTTCTAATTTTATAAAACGATATTTTTAATATAAATCATAATTAATATTAATAATATATTAAATTCAATTTCTATTTCTTTCTGTCTTCTTTACTGATCTGCAATGACTGTGTATAATAATCATTTCCTTGTTATTGTTTCATGTTCCTGTACAATATGAGGAGATGAACATAGTATTATATTCCTTTACAAGTCTCCACCAAATCACCGCCGCACACGGATCCGCAAAAACTATGATAGATATACGTTTTTTGTACGTCCATTATAGGGTGCTTCTTGCGGCACCCTGTTTCTTTCACGTGGCCCGTCTTTTCATCCAGTGTACCCGCGTATACACAGTATACAGATTGGCGAAGTTCCAACCGTTTGAATCGTTGCCCCACTCGATATCATATCGGCTCCTCCGCGGCCTCTCCTTTTCGCGTTTCCTCGTTCCAAAACTTTTCTACCCGTTTTATCGCATGTCGCGCAGGGTGAATCGATCATCGCACCGTTCCGCCAACCCTTTCCCCAGTCTTCGCGATCTGTATTTAGATCTCTCCTCAATTTAGTCACTGTCACTTGTGGATCGTTCACTATCGCTTCATCTACGCTTGCTTAAAAATTCTGTTTCATCCTCTATCATAGTAATTAATTAAAATTTATTAAGTAAAAACTGTTTTACACTTGCAGTAAAAAATTTGATAATAAATTTTAATCTCTCTGAAATATTACCAATGAATATGCAGTAATTTCATTTGTAATTATTATGAATCTTTAGTAAACCATAATGAATGATGACGTCATTACATCACGCGGGAAGATAATTACCTGTATCGTTCTCTTAACAGCAATGAGCGGCGTCGATTATGCGGGCAACTTTAACGTAATGGGGGAACACCTGTTTCTCCGACCGACGAAATACGTGCCTCGAAGTTGCGTCAAGTATGCAGAAGGGTATAAGCTCGCGATAAAGTAGGCGGCAGATGGCCACGGATGTTATCGACTCCGAGTATTGGTTCGGGCAAGTTAACGTCTATTATTATATAGATTACGCGTACTTGCCGGCCTCGAACAGACTAATGATCCCGGCGAAGTTTCCATCTTATACACATGCATACGTGTTCGTGGAAATATTGCATCCGTGCAGATGACACTCTTGTTCACCAGCTAACCGCATGACGCGAGCTGCGAGCCGTCTTTCCTCCGAATTGACGTCGACAAATGAGGATATTTATTCCGAAAAAATGTACGCTTTATGAATATTTTATGCACGCAAAACTGCGTTAAATATAAACAGCGTAATATAATAATTATTATAATAAGGAATAAATTAAAAAATATTCTCCTTCCGCATTTAGTACTTAAATTTTGTTAAATATTTGTTTTTTATTTCTCCCATGTTGAAAAGCTCTCTTTAATCTCGATTACGAGTAATCGATCCACGCTGGATAAAACCTAAATTCAGCTCGCTGGTAGGATTGATTCAAGGAGAGATCCAAGTTTAACCTTTAACAAAGATGTTCCAAGTGTCGCGACAGTTCTGAGTACACTTATTAATTATTCCGCGAAGTTTTCTCTTCTTCTTCCCGTTCGTTTCCCCGTATCTTGCTCGTTCGTTTCAGCGAGGCTGTCCTCGGCCGGCCGCGGGAAAAAACTTTTCCACCGAAGTCCGAACGTAACTCGCGGCGGACCGTCAGCGAGAGCGGTTCGCTACTCGTCGGCGGAGGAAATTCTTCTGGGTAAGACTCGAATATTGCTAGGCCGGAATTATTTTTTACTCGAAAAGTTTCAAGTGCCGACTGGCCAGCGTAATGTAACCAAACTCTAGCGGAGATATCTCGAGCAGCTCGAGTGGACGGAGAAACTCCGACGATTCCCTGCGAGCTGCTCTACGATAAAAAGTGTCATACCTTATTTCATGGCATTGTCCAACTAATTCGATGGCGTACACGATTGTGCAAACACGATAATACGAGATAAACATTTATTTATTCATATATAATGACGTTTGTCCTCAATTTTAAGGAGGTTCATCTGATTTGGTATTAACAACCAAATCGTGATAAAAAAATTAATATAAGCTTATTAATATTGAGGAAGTCACCTCATAAATTCTTGTCTGGTTTGGATACTTAAATAATGAGATATTAATAAAATAATTTTTCACGCTCTAACACAGAATCTTATGGGCAGACCGATATTTTTAGCCTTCTTATTTAAACTGCATGACAATTAACAAACAGTTTTCATTGAAACTTTCATAAATAGTAGACTGATATCTAAAGAACAGTTTGAAAGCTCGTTGAATTTAATTAGGTACCTGTAACATTTATGATTAATAAATTTTCTCCTCTAAACTGCTGTTAGTAAAATCACGATTCCTAATGACATTCCCATGATAACCGATTTACAAAATAATATTGTTCAGAAAACGTGGAGATGAAACGAGATCTTATTTGCACGTTTCATGCTCGTCTTCGTAGATACTCGACACCCTAATTTAGAGCTGAGTATAGGCGCGTATCTGGGATCGCCGTCTCGCATTATATTTAGCAACTAGACAACAAGTAATTCCAACTACGGTTCACGGGCCATTTAAGTTGCTAACTCGTTCTATCACGCGTGTTCCTGCTTGTCCTTTAACAGTCGTCCCGGTCCGTATACGCGTGCACCGGCTGCGCGATTCACGATCGCACACGCAGACCCCGTGCAGGCTCCTCCGCCTTATCAGAATTATCAGGCCGCCGCCGCCGCCGTTTCCTGAGATCCCTAGCCCGCCGTGAACTTGCCGGCGCACAATAGAGAAAGTTTCGCCGATTTACCGATTATCTGGGCTTGCTCGAGCCGGGCGCGGCGGC
>SMSR01009040.1:159179-178573 GCA_019453355.1 Ceratina japonica | reverse complement strand
AGAGAGAGACGGGGGCACCGTAACAGGAGAGAAGGAGAGCGAGCGTCGACCCAGACGAGAAAACTGCAGTGAAAGCCCGACTCGCATTCTGGGCCAGACGGAAGAAACACGAGGCAGACGGTGTAACGGCCTCTCTTTCCTTCTCGCTCCTATCGATCGTTTCGTCTCGATTTCGCTCGCTCGCCACGCCGACACGCTCGTTTTTCCTATTTTTCTTCAGACCGAAACGCTCCCCGGTCCCCGCCCCCCGCGACAAGTTCCCCGGCTACGTATCCGTCGACTTTCGCGCTCTCGAGGGCGAGGGTGGAATGCTTGATTATGCAAACGAGCCGGGTCCCGCGCCCGCAATTCGGTCAATCATTGAAAAGAAACTTCGAGCGTTGGCGCGCTCCCCAAATAAATTATGCGATACCTTGAACTCGTTAGGCTTTTCAGTTTATGAGATGCCGCGTCTGCGGTGATTGGTTTTTTAACTCTATTGGCTCGTGAGGGAAACTCGATGGCAAAAGGATGTGCTAGGATACGTTTCCGAGATTTTCATTGATCCTTTATTATATGGTGAGTTATAGATTTCACGCTCGAATTAATAATACATTAATAAGAAGAGATCGTCCAACGCTTTACACGCCGTTGAATATAAATCAGAAACAATTTTCTTCTCATACTTCGTACAACGTTTATTAATAGATAACTGCTTCCGGGAAACATATTGAGTATCTGCTTAGTTTTATTAATCGTTTCATCGCGGAGGAGAATCATCTTGCATTTCCGCGAAGCATTAGCCGCGAGTACTCATTAAGATATGATCGTCACTTGTCAAACACCAGACGGCTTTCGAGGAATCCAGTACCATTTTTACATAACAAATCCGAGTTATCGCGGCTATGCAGCTAGAAGAAATCGATTGCAGCGGACGGATAGGAACTGCGGAAAAATGCGAAAGAGAGAAGAGGAACTTGGCGATAGCACGTGGGCGGTGCGATTGAACGATTAAAATTCGACGTCTGGCCGGATATCAAGTTTGCCCCATTTCCTGGCGTGCGTCCGCTGATGCACCCCGCTTAAAGTTGCGCCTAATTAGCCAAGTTATCGACGTACTGATTAAATTCACGCGCCACTAACAGCTTTTCACGCGGATTGAACTTTAACTTAACGCGTCGACCGCCGCGTTGCGTGGGCTATGCAGCGTCCAAATTAATGAGCTACATTTCAGGCTGCACTTGCTCCCCTTAAAAGACTATACCGACAAAAACGTTGCACCATACATTTTATAGTCGACGTCAGTTAAGTATGATTTAATAATAGAGGAAAATAAGTGCGTCAATTGTTTTTGCAATGATTGATAATACTGTTTTCTGACAAAAGTGATTCTTAGTCATTGATTGTAATAGACGCGTTATCACGAGATTCGTCTTGGAAAACAGCTAAGAGAACTATAAATAAATCAATTAATCTCAGAGTTCAGAAACCAATCGATGTAAAGTCCACATAATAAAAACAGTTTACAAATCATGAATTCTACAGTTTTCGGTCATCCCTTTTCTAAGGGTAAATTGCTAAAACTCGATCGACTAATTATCGACTGGCTTCGCTCGGCGATTACTGAACAAAATTAATTAACGTACCACAAGGGCCATGTCGCGTGGTTTCGAACCCTGAAGGATTCGTGCGCCCAGCTCAAGCAGCTTTCTCCTCAACTGTTTCACGGAGACGCCGAGCGTCTGCATGCAGCGACGCCTCAGCTTCATTTGAACCGTGCCGCCAGGTTGTCGACGTACTGGAAACCACTGACCGTCAGCTGTCAAGCTGGCATAAACACACACTCCCGGTACCCGTTGCTGTTCGGCTAAACCTGCTCCGCTCCTCGGATATGCCGGTCACTTGTTCACTGTATTTCTTCTTCCCTAATTGTAATTCTCCCTCCTTCCTACGAGGTCCGTCTACGAGTAGCGTCGCTTCTATAATTTCTCTCTCTCCACCTCTTCGTTTCGGCACAGCGCTTCGAGGTAAAAAATGGGAATGTCAAAGTCTCATGGCAAAGGATGGGCCGCCGGTCGGAGCTCGGTGGCTCGGCACGTTTTACGTCAACGGAGGGATCGATCCGATCTCCGTTTTAAGAGGAAGCGACCTGGTTTCTCTCTGGCTTAATCCGATCCCCGGCGCACGACACCCCACACACGCGCTCCGTTTCTCGACCGCACGGTTGTTTAACAAGTGCTCTAATGGTCACGCGTCGACGTCGTATCCTTTTCCTTCGGCGACTCACCGATATTTACAGAACACTCCGCGGCGGCGAGCTCCGTCTGTACACAGCGGGAAAACGAGTCGGCCGGCGCGATGAAAAAGGAAAGGCGACGAAATTCCCGGAGACTTCTGCGTACTCTCGAAGAGAGGAATCCTCCTCGCGTCACTCACAGCCGAGAGACGTTAAATAATGCGATGCACACCGGTATACACGCGTGTCGTCTTTTGACAGTCGCGACCTTGACTTTCTAGCAGAACTCGTTTCCACTCGCGCTCGTGTTCGTTCCTCGATCCTCCTCGACGCCGCCGTCCCGTCGCCTGTCTCGCAGTTCGTCGGTATCGCGACCCCGGCAGCGTTTATCGTTCGTCGCCGAAGTCTCTCCTTCGCTCTCCCTCGGCCCACGGTCCCTGGCAGTCGGCTTGTCGCCGTTTTTCTAGCCTCTGCCCGAGGAGACGCGCGTTCACGCGGATAGGAATAGAAAAAGACCGTACTGGCTGGCCGTGCTCCCGGCTAGAAATGTCAGTGGCGTGCGTTCGTTCATTACGAAACCCGCTACGATGCCTTTCGATAACGCGCGGCCTCGTGTCGTTTTGAATTAGGGACGGACGAAAAACCACCTCGTGCGCCTCGTCGTCTGCCTTCCTCTGGCCTCCTCCCGTACATCCGACCGGGCGTAGGGAACGCGGGGGAAAAGAAATCACTCTGAGGAACTTCGTTCGTTTCGTTTTTTCGCTTCGTGCCGCTAATCGACGGATTCGTCCCAGAGTCTCTCCTCCACCGTGCGGCGAACTAGAAAGCGGAACCTGCTCCGCGATGGAAAAACCCTGGACGAGGCTCCTCGACACATCCGACACGTTCCAAGTCCAGCGGCAGACTGAATTCGTCCGGTGGCTGTCGGGCCGCAGCACCGTCGACCCCGACCATTTCCCTCACCGCCGCCGCCGCCGCCTCGATTTTCACCCCCTCCGTCGGCCGTTCCCACCACTCCCGGCCGACGCAGCGGTCGCATTTACCGTCTCCTCGCCTAACCCCTTCGTCGCCCAACCCGAGGCTTGCACCGAGACTCCCGATCTATTCTTCTCTGTCCGATGCAGCGCGCTGCCAGACGCAGCGCCGCGCCGCGTCGCGCCGGTGCACGCACGCACACCAGCCCCGGGTGCATCGTGTGCGTGCGTGCACCGTGCAACGGGTGTCCCGCTCGTGTAGCGATGGTTTCAAGACGGCCTCGACTACGTGTAAGGTCGTTCGTCAAACTTCGCCGAAAGATTCCTCCCGAGTAGATTTTCATTCGAGTGATCCTCTATTTACGATTCTACGATCGAACTCTGTTTTATGAATGTTCAGCTCGCCGGCCACTCGAGATCCGCAGAAATACGAGCTGTCGGGGAACGAGAACAGTCTCGTCTCGTTATACGCTCGAGATGCATCCTCGTTCGAATATTTTATGAATCGAATGCTCACGGCGTCGGATAACTTGGAACACTCTTGGAGGAACGAGCCTCGAACGTCGTCCCATCGCTACCTGCAGCGCCTACGTGCACTCGTATCGACGAGGACTGCATACGGACACCCGTACAGAGGAACGCACACACGGCCGCGTCTCGGACCGGCAGCCGGTTCAGCCGGTATGTCGTGGCACGACGCAAAAATCACACCGCATGTCAGCGAGGATATGGGAGAGCGCTGTTATCCTGGCGGGAGGGACGAGGTGACACTGCGACGCGAGGGCCTCCGCGTCGTAGACAGAAATTGTCCGATTAATCGGAACCGATCGTCCCGAGTTAATTAGTACGTAAACTGGGAGTCAAAAATCTGGTAACTGTTGAATTCATTGACGAACTTTACGGCGCAGTTACTCGGAAGTGCCATCATCCGTTTAAGCTAAAAAGGGAGGAACTAAATGCTGTGTAGCAGGAAACTATACGTATTTTATATAAGTAATTATTTTATTGAAGAATGCTCACGCTATTTGGTACGGACGATTGCGTTCCGAAGAATAGATTAGAGATAGAAAGCAGCTGCGGTTCATATGCTTCATAGCTTCACTTGGTCGATTGATTAAAACCTTTATGAAACCCGATTTGCGCAAACTGCATACGCAGCCGAATTTGAAGTCGAAATTCTTGAGTCTCGAGAGGCACGCGTTTCGAAAGTATCGAGTTATGGGAATATCGGAAAACGTTTATTCTTTTATCGCGTGTTATCCCAATTCCCCGGCGCCGCTGTTAGTTACCGATTTCCTGCACCGGCGTCCTTCCGGGGGGGCGGGGGGTTTATAAAATTTTCACCGACGGATGAAACGCAGCGCGGTGGCGGCCGTGGGATCGCGCGCGCCGCGGAAAAGTAATTACCTTTCGCCGGTGGCGAGGAAGGCGAAAGGGGCGAGCCGGCCTCGGAATTTCGAGTGCCGAAATCCCCGAAAGGAGGTGCGCGTAGTACCCCGACGAAAAAGGGGGTGCGCGCCCGTTCCGGGTGGGTGGTAAACGCGCGCGTACGCACGCGTGCCTGCATGCGTTCGTGTGCAGTTACGTACATTGATTCGCGCGAATTATTCCCGTCGACGGTGCTCCAGCCGGTTTCCATTAATTCGAGTGCGCCACTCTATCCTGTAGAGGGTGAAATTACCCTTGAAATTATAACAGGTTGATACTTGAACCGCGCAGGCATCGACCGTCAGGTCGGTCGGCCGGCGGCGCGTTGCGCGATCGATAGCACTTGTTCGATGCGATATGGCATGGGCTTTGCCTTGCCGGTGGAACGCTTAGGGAATAGTTTTCAATTAACCACGCCAGGAATGGCAGCGACAAAAGAAGCCAGGCCTTTCTCCGACCGTCGAATCGCTCGACCGAGACCCGTCCCAGGAATCGGATAATCGCCCGGCCGCCCGCTGCCAATTAAACCCTCGCCGAGCGATCGCGCTCGCTTGCATCGACCGAGCGCCGTCCCGTTTTTCATCGGCCTTATCAATTTTTCTTATTATGCGTCCGCCTTGAAGAATCGAAGGTCGCCTCTCTCCGTGGTAATAAAATTGGTAAACAATGAGTAAGCCGATATTAGAGATCGGCGGCCTGCATCGCCGCGGAGAGTGTTTCTTCTCGAGCGAGAGGCCTCGTCGTTCTCCAGGTTGCCCCCGATCGCGGATAAGCGCACGGAACGGAGTTGCATGCAACGCGATGCACGCTGCACACGACCGCTCGTCTCTTTTGCAGCACGCCAGACGCGGCTGATCCCCACCCGTGCCCACGGGTCTCACACCAGGAGGCCAAAGTCTCACAGACGAATTCTCACACCCGCGCGCTACTGGCCGAGAGCGAGCAAGAGAGAGGAAGAGACGGAGAGGACAGAAGGTTGGGAGATACGAGAAAGACTGAGAGAGAGAAAGAGAGAGATGCGTATTTCGAGATAGGACGAGGCAAGACGACAGTCTCTCTCGCGAGGCTCTTCGAGAAAGTATACGCAGGCTCTCTCGGTCGCGATGTCGCCGTCGACTGTAGACGCGGCTTAAGGAACTCCGAGGCGTGACCTTACCTCGGCCAAGGTCGTGCCACGACGGACCGTCTGCGGCCTCTAATGTCGTTTTGACTGACTACAATCCGTGTTTTGACGAGCGGTCGAGCGTGCATGTGCCGCCTGCACGGTCATCGAGATGTATTACTCCGTTCCATAGAGGAAGGAGAGAGGCGGAGAAAAAACGGGAGGGGGACAGCGAGCGAACGAGAGAGAAAGAGAGAGAGAGAGAGGGACGTGACACAGGAGTCTGGTGCAGCTTTATTTCCACTGGGTCTCCATACACGGCCCGTTTCGACAACCGCGACCGAACTTTTCCATTAGACCGGCTCCCGTGGCCCTTAACGACCCGGCTCTTATATTAAATTCCAGTTCGTGGTAAAAGTATTTCGATACCGGTATACTGGAGGGGCTGCTCTCTCTCGAGGGAGGGACCCTGGCGAGAAGCATCCGTACAAGCCTCTAAGACGTAATACAATTACGTAATTAACTTTTCAAGCTTCCACGAAGTGGCCGCAACTTTCCAGGTAGCCAGAGGTTCCCGCGACCGACTGAATTCCGAGGCCTCCGACACTCCGAGAAGGCGAAACATCTTTCTCTATCTCTCTCTCGCTCGTTCGCTACCCGTGCTACGCTCGTTTCCCATGTAGTTAGCCCTGTTCCACGTGGCTAGACCAGCCGCTCCGTTTTGGTCGGGCCGTTTTCGCGGCAACTTTCCCTTTCGTCGGCTTCTATTTACCTCGGAGCAAGAGAGGCAGGGTCGCGATCAAAACAACGCACCGCCGCACCGAGAACTTCGGACAGGCACCGCGCTCTCCGCGTGCACGCGGGTGCGAACGCGAACGACACCCCCGCCCGCCCGCCTCCACCTTCGTTTGTTCTTCCTATCGGAGTGGTCGAACGCGGCGATAACGGAGTCGGATCCGCGACGTCGCCGGGGACGATCGCCGACGGTGGGTTGACTTTATCTTGAAGCAGAGCGTCGGCGGCGAGAAACGAGCGCGTGTCTGGCCCGTACGTGTGGACACGGCTTAATACACCGCACCGCGGGCGAGATGGAGAGGGACCGAGCCGGCGAACGAGAATGATAACGGGCGAGAGCGAGAGGGACGGAGTTGCACGAGGCAGTTGCACGCGCGAGCACGGCGTCCGTGTGCGACGCTGTCGGCGAGAGTGTGTGCGCGCCGTCTAGACAGGAGGTTGTTGGGGCCGAACGAGGGTCGGTGGAGAGAGGCGAAAGACGACGCTGGCGGGTTGGAGGGCTCCGTGCGAGGAGAGAGAGGGAGAAAGAGAGGGAGAGAGAGAGAGAGAGTGGGAAAGTGAAGGCGGGGTGGATGCGGGTACGAGGGAGAGGGAGGCAGAGGTGGCGGCAGGGAACGCGGCAAAACGAGATAGAGTGGGGAGAGGGTATGATAACCGGCTATCATATCTCAGAGCCGCTGCTACGAGTCTTCCGTTTCTCCTTTCTTTCCTGACGATCCTCCTCTCTCTCTCTCTCTCTTTCTCGTCCTTCCTGCGGTATCCTCGCCTTCCTCGTCCTCACGGTTCCTCGCCGAGATACAACGCCGCCGCCGCCGCCGCTGCACCGTCCGACCGGCCGACCGGTGTGCAAGATCAACCTCCACCTCCACGGGCAGCTTCTGCTTGTTCTTCTTCTTCTTCGTTTTCAGCCCGCTCTCCGTTCTTTATTCCCTTTCTTCCATCGCCGTCCGTCCCTTCTCCCTCCCTCCTCTTATTTTTCCTCCCTCCAACCCCCTTACAAATCGACTTCGCCGCGACACGACGCGGCCCAGACGGAACGCGATAACTCTCTGCCCGTGTGCTCCCTTTTTTTATCCTTGCCCTTTTCTTCTTCTCTTTCGATTACTCTCTCTCCCCCTCCTCCTCCCAACCCTTTTTATTTGCCCTCCGCGAGAGACATCGCGCTGCCTTATCGCGGGGATGGGGTTGCGCGCCGGCTGCGCTCCGCTTCCAATCACGCTCTCTGGAACCGGTACGCGTCGTTCCGAGGGATCGAGAAGACTGTCCTACACGCTCGATAGCACGGGCTCCGATTCTCCACTCTATCGTTTCCTTCCGCGGAAATATTTCATCGTGGAAAATCGTAACCAGGATTAGATTTGGATCGTTTTATTCCTCCGACGTCGTTTACTTAACTCAATACCTTCGCTGACCGAGAGGGTGTCGCTCCAATTACCTACGATTTGAGATTTAGAGCACATCGCGATCGTTGAAATTTCGCAATCGAAGCGATAGGGATTATCTGAACGTTGACTTCGATTGAAAAATTTTCGATGGTCGCATTCCTTTATATTGCATAAGTGTTACAATTGTTTGAACTGTTTTGTCCGCAAACGCGTACCGATAACCGAGTTTGTAACAAGTAGGAATGTCACAAACGTTTTGGAGACGTTCGAGAGTACTCGTAATCAGTTGTTGCCTCATAGTCGAGGAAACCACGTAT
Organism: Ceratina japonica; assembly: GCA_019453355.1. Lineage (NCBI taxonomy): Eukaryota > Metazoa > Arthropoda > Insecta > Hymenoptera > Apidae > Ceratina > Ceratina japonica. The sequence goes on along the minus strand of SMSR01009040.1, from coordinate 170,357 downwards.
GCAAAGGGGGACAGTCTTGATTAGATAGCGGTTACGAACGCAATCCGTAGACTTTGGAAGCGAAATAAATTGAAAACTTAGTGTTTACCAGCGTCTCAATGTAGAATATGTAGATTATGCCAAGAGAATCGTTTAGAAATAATTCCACAGACTAGTTCCACCGGGATTCGGTTATTGTTTCGACAAACTCGAATCAGGTGTTCGCTGAGTTAAGCCGTCAAACCGACATAGTTTTTACTGTGGAGCCTAATCTCCGAAAATGTTCTTCGCCCACGCAAACACGGTTTATTATGTTCCGTTCTTTCCGAATCGGTTATAAGGAACCTTGCAAATATCATTCGCGTGGGCTCGGACTTAATACGATTGATAAAAGTTTCGATATGAGAATACAAAATTAGTATAGACGATCGATACATAGTTTAATATAATAAGAATTACTCTTGAATTTTATTATTTGTAATGAAAGAGTAATCATAGTTATTTTGGAGAAGACATAATTTAATAGTACAGATAGACAGTATAGATGATAATAAATTAGTATAGACGATCGATACATAGTTTAATATAATAAGAATTACTCTTGAATTTTATTATTTGTAATGAAAAAGTAATCATAGTTATTTGGGAGAAGATTGCGCTTTCCGTTAAGGAATATTTTGTGGTGATAACCGTCGATAATCCGTCAATCCGGAATATAACAAACGGTCGTTAATCCTTAAAAACTTGCGTCTAATCAATAAACATAATCGACGATTGTATCACCTTTCCTGTTGTTTTCTGGCTAAGACCTCGACCGAGTAACAAGACCGGGTGTCACAGTCCGGTCTGATCGATGTCACGGACAGACGCGAGTGCACGAAATAAAAACGCGAAGCTCTCGGGCGTCGATCGGCACCACGCGATGCCATATCCTGGACCCCGGCCTGTCTCGTATCCCGGAGACCGGCCGCGCAGGGATATCGATGCTCGTTTCGCTCTTGTACATATTCCTTTTTTCTTCCTTTCTCTCCCCGTCCGGCTCGATCGGGTGTCGTCTGCCAGCTCCAGCACACCCGGGGGACCAATATCGGCCCACGTCCATTTCGCGCGGCAGATTATTTCGAATGTCGTTAGGCGAAAGAGAGAGGTAGCGGCGCGTCGTGGAACCGGACACGCGTACACCGAAGCCTGCGTAGGTCAGGTATTTCGAGGATCCCGGTCCTGGACCCAGCGGCGGCGCGGCGTGGCGTGTCTGCCTCCTTTTTTCACCTTCGATCGTCCTCCGCGCGCCCATGGGGCAGACTATCGATTTCATCAAAAGTTCGCGAAACCGCCAGAATGAGTCGCTCCTCTTTTTTCCCTACCTCTGTTCGTTCGCGGCCGTCCGCGCCCATCGGGAGAGAGAGCCCGTCTCGCTGGAATCTCGTAAAATCTTTTATACGCTCGTGGGCCCGACGCGACGTAACGACGTCGGCAAAGGTGGCGGATATTTCGACAGGGAGGGACGTTTACGCGCCGATATCTGCGCTATAAATTTTAATCCAGGCGATGGGTGTCTGCCGGTGCAACGTGATCGCGCCCTTCCCTCGTGTCCCCGCTTCACCCTTTCCCTCTCTCGGCTGGCTGGCTTGGCTGGCTGGCTGTCTGACAGAACCAGTCGGTTTTGATAAAACCGGTATTATATCGGTGGCGAGGATTTTCGAGATTAGAGAGGAACCGGCGATAATTCGCGGCGCATTGTGAACGGCGAAGGTCGCGAGTATTATCGATTACCGGCGATAACGCGACTTCCCCGAAGACGGCCTGATAAGCGATGCACGAATTCGAGTAACGAGCACATGTATCGATTATTCAGAATTTTAATTCAGGGAACCTCTAACTGGACCGGAAATTTTTAATTATGAACAGCCCGTCTATCGTGACAGACTTTCTATTAGATTAAGCTTGTATGAACCCTTATACAAAAACAACGAGAAACCATTGAAATTTTAACAGTTGCTAGATATATTACATTAATGAAACAGTGTATAAAATGTTAGAAATTTTGTGAGCCTATTAAAAAAGCTATTATGTCTTGAATTCTCATATCGAATGACAGAAATTTTATTTCATTTATAAAAAAAATACGAATGGACGACAGAATTTTGTGTATAATTCTTAATACATGATTTAAGAATATTTTCAAGATATAAAAAGATGTATATNTTTACGCGCCGATATCTGCGCTATAAATTTTAATCCAGGCGATGGGTGTCTGCCGGTGCAACGTGATCGCGCCCTTCCCTCGTGTCCCCGCTTCACCCTTTCCCTCTCTCGGCTGGCTGGCTTGGCTGGCTGGCTGTCTGACAGAACCAGTCGGTTTTGATAAAACCGGTATTATATCGGTGGCGAGGATTTTCGAGATTAGAGAGGAACCGGCGATAATTCGCGGCGCATTGTGAACGGCGAAGGTCGCGAGTATTATCGATTACCGGCGATAACGCGACTTCCCCGAAGACGGCCTGATAAGCGATGCACGAATTCGAGTAACGAGCACATGTATCGATTATTCAGAATTTTCATTCAGGGAACCTCTAACTGGACCGGAAATTTTTAATTATGAACAGCACGTCTATCGAGACAGTCTTTCTATTAGATTAAGCTTGTATGAACCCTTATACAAAAACAACGAGAAACCATTGAAATTTTAACAGTTGCTAGATATATTACATTAATGAAACACTGTATAAAATGTTAGAAACTTTGCGAGGCTATTAAAAAAGATATTACATCTTGAATTCTCATGTCGAATGACAGAAATTTTATTTCATTTATAAAAAAACACGAATGGACGACAGAATTTTGTGTATAATTCTTAATATATGATTTAAGAATATTTTTAAGACATAAAAAGATGTATATANTCGATTATTCAGAATTTTAATTCAGGGAACCTCTAACTGGACCGGAAATTTTTAATTATGAACAGCCCGTCTATCGTGACAGACTTTCTATTAGATTAAGCTTGTATGAACCCTTATACAAAAACAACGAGAAACCATTGAAATTTTAACAGTTGCTAGATATATTACATTAATGAAACAGTGTATAAAATGTTAGAAATTTTGTGAGCCTATTAAAAAAGCTATTATGTCTTGAATTCTCATATCGAATGACAGAAATTTTATTTCATTTATAAAAAAAATACGAATGGACGACAGAATTTTGTGTATAATTCTTAATACATGATTTAAGAATATTTTCAAGATATAAAAAGATGTATATTAAAGATCAAACTTTGAGAAGTAAGAGCTGACATACCTAGATTCTGGTTTATGCGGATCGGTATGCAACTCCGCAATTATGCTGCTCGGAATAATTAGGACTGATGTTTGAATGCTGAATCGAAAATCAAGTTCCGCAGAACTATAGCAAACATCGGCAACGAAATAGATAATTAATCATGCGAGAATATGCTGAATATTTAACGTTGAATATTGACTGACTCCGATCGGCTAGCTTTTAATTATTCTCACTGATTTAGCAGAAGAATCGATTTTTACGGAAATATTTCCAGGCCGTTCGAACGCGTGACCACGCTTCGCGACGTCAACGAATCGATTATGATTTTTAGATAACAGCGACAACTTTTGATACGCGCATACATAGATACGTGACTCGGCGAGCCACTTGCCAGACTTATCTCTCGCGCTTCCGCCAGTGTCACCTATTACGATATCTAGACAAACGTTCGTCTACGACGCGGCTCGTAACATTTTTCTATGTCTCGGTGTCGTCTGGCGTCGTTTGTCTCGCACTACCAGACTATTATCACTGATAAAACCTCTGATTGCCTCTATCTAGCAGGGAGATACAAAAACCATCTACGGCTCGCGATTAGAATCTAATCCTATGTTAGCAATGACGACATTGTTTATCAGTGAAGCGAAGTATAAAAATTGTAGTCAAACTCCGTGGCGAATCGTCGACGAGATGTGAAATACCGTTGACAAGTAGAACCGAAATTCGACTCGGTAAAAAACCGGGATCCCGGTGCTTCCGGGCGTATTGTCCCCGTTGAAGAGGCGCTCGCGCTCGGCGCTGTATTTATGGAACGTTCATCAGTCAGTTGGGAATAAATTATGGAATTTATTTGGCCGCGTCGATATTTGTCAGGAAAGCGAAACGAAAAACGCCGGTTAATTTATGCCCGGCGACGCCGCCGCGGCGATGCGTGCACGCGCGGTGAATTAAAATAAAGTCGGAGCGAGGAGGATATACGCCGATATACGGGACGAGTGGACGAGAGGGGGAGAGAGGGGCGGGCGCGGGTCGAATCTCGTAGTTAATTCGACGGAGCGGTGATCAATTTTTCAGCGTCGATTATTCCGCGCGAAACTCGGCCGAGTGACGAAGGAACGGAACGGAAAAATCAGACCGCGGAGCGGTCGACGCGCGAACGAACGACTATGAAAATTTCCAAGGGTCGACGACACCGGGTTGGCACCGGTTAATCGATACCATCGTCGAAGGGGTGAATTGTCTTACGGTTCGACTGACTAAAGTGAAAGTCGCGACGCTGACGGTCGACGAACGAGGTAATGAGCGGGAAAAAATATGCATTTTTATATCGCTGCTCCCACTCACTCCCTCGCGGCAACGGCCGGCGATTATACGATTTTCGAACTGTCGCACGTTAGAACGCTTCCTCTCAATGACTCCCGCGAGCGGGAACGTCATCGGTGCGTTTAAACGTTTTAATGGATCGCCGAGCTATTTACGACGCGGGTTTATCGACGCGCCGCGATTTTAATCAGGATGATTCACCTGGTCGATTCCAGGCCGATATAGCGGTTCGCGCGCGAATCTTTTGCCTCCGCGATTAGGTACACGAGCCGCAATGTAAACGCGCGTGAAGCGACAGACAGACGTCGCCGTGACTGGCTCGTTTGCGTGGGTCCATCCACGTATACCGAAACCGTTATCTTAATCCCAGAGATTGCGACGCCTCTCGCCGCGAAAACCGAGCTCGACTGGGAGCAGTGTGTATCGCAAACTTCTTAAACGTCCCACAAATAAATCGAACCTAATTCCTCTTCTATTGACTTAATAGCAACACGGTCGACGTCGTATTTTAATTACATTGCTTTAATTTGATAAAATATGAACACCTAAATGTCAGTGATCGCAAGATTATAATTTTTAGGACTGATTTATGATCGCACGATCGTTCTGTACATTTTGGTTCACAGACACATTATCGGTGAAAGGCGTAAAACTATTTGTTCTTCAACGCGGCGCGTATGAGATGTCAATAAAACATGAATACGCTTCATCATGCAAATAAATGTGTAAGGCGTTAATGGATTGTGGAAACATAAACGCAGGATCGGCTGTGTGCCTCAGACAAAAATCGTCGGAACAGACGTGCGTTTACGTCTGGCAAACGGGGACGTCAATGGTCATGTGTTTTTGGCAAAACATTGTGCACGTAAAAACAGCTTAGCAAAAAAGAGTAGACGATCTCAGAATTTTTAAGAAAATATGTTGAAACTAAAAAACCGACCGTCACGCGGAATCTGCACTCATTCTGGGGGGGAGAAGTTCTGTCATTCACTCGTTCGTTAAAACTGCAGACTCGGATTTCTTCATCTTCCGATAAGGCGGCAAAAACTCCGCGTACGGACGTAAGCATCACCAGTTTCTCCCCCGTCACCGTACAAAAACAGACGATAGCTACCGTTCATTGATAATTAGCTAAAAAAACAACTAATTGATTCCGCCAGTGAGCCGAAAATATTCTGAGCTCGTCGGTATTTCCGGGTTGCGCAAACCTCGTCCAGTAATAATCGCCGAGTCACGTTTCTTTATACTTAAAAAAAAAACTCTGCACGATTAGAATACGTAGTTTAAACAATATAATCACCGCTGTGTGTAAAATATGTTTACTTATCGCCGATTCTATGGCTCGTAATTTATTCTACATGAATCCATGTTTTTTTATCGCGCAGACGGTGACGCTGAATAAAAGTCTTGATGACATCCGACGGTTCATATGGAAAGCGAGAATAACAGTAATTCCTTGACCGAGGATCGCGTGTATCTTTTGACCGCCGTCTGCAATCGTCTATGACGTAAACTCATCAGCGGCGATTCATTACGAATGTGATAACTTTTTGATACCGCTGTGCCGGGGTTCGTGATTAATTGTTGTAATTCCGGGAATCACTGCCGTCCATTTAGTCTTATTCCCGCCGATTCGAACGCGGTAATATCGGAATACAGATAGTGCCGCGTTGTTAAAACTGGAGAAACTCGTTCCCGAATACGCCTACGAAATCCTGATTTCTATGATTACGAACGCCGGGGAAAGGTGCAACAATGTGTATTAGTGTTAGTCCGGTCTGTTTTACGGCCAGATAAATAACGATCTTTACGAGATAAACGTATTTTCGAGATGAAAAAAAAGCTGATGATTCAGTGACGAGGGTCGAAGGGAATTTTTATACGCTCCTAGGTGTTTGGAAATCAACAAGCAACGCGGTATTTTACAAGAATTTCGTCCCACCCACGTCTTAAGCTAGATTTAATGACGTAATCACGACAGAAATTAGCAACCCATTCGCGTATAATTCGAACACGAAGCCCGAGACAACGATTCAGCTGTTGTTTTTTCGATGTTCAAGAATTTTATCAGATTTAATGTACATCAGCGTTCGCTTTTTATATCCGAACGGTCTGCGTGTTGCGAGACTCCCGATCGCTTCAAATACGCTTTCTAAAACAAGTTTGACTCCTTTTGCTCGTCAGACGTCGGCAAACGTGATCTCATCTCCGGACACACTTCTCGTTCTATTTCACCCAAATCTTCCGGCAATCGCGATACGTTCCCGTTTCCTTCACGGTTTTTTGCTCGCGCGCCCACGCGACCGTGCGGAATTGCGGGCCTCTCTCGGAACGGAAAAAGGAACGCCGCCGGTCGGAACGCGCGTCGATCTGATAGATTCGCGCAATATTTCACGCCGGTATCGATCGATCAGAAACTCGCCTAGACACGTCCGACCGCGTTTTGCAAACCCACGCCGCTGTACACAGTGTGTGCAGTTACACGCACGCATGTATCTAGGCGCGAGAACGCGTTTCGTCCAGGACCGGTATTCCTGGAGGACAGGTGTCTGCGGAGATCGTGGCGTGGGTTACGCGGTCGACCAGACGCGGGGATCCGGTCGATTCCACGCGGAATGTCGCGGCCCGGCTGGTTCCGAAACATCGATCGATCCCAGGCCGCCTGAATGCGGCCGGGCGCTCGGGCCTCGGTTGATCGGCTCCGAAATAAAATCGTGCGACTGCCTGATGAATCGTAAAAGTTATCGCGAAGATTAACGATTTCTCCGTTCGCCTCCTGCTACATTTTTTTTTTCAAATCTCAGCTCGAAGGAAAATAATTGACTTAATTTGAAAAATTGCTCTATCGTATTGGGCTGTTCGAAAATATTTATAGAAAATTTAAAGGTAGCGATGTAAATTTTGATATATTGCATCTCTCGTACAACTTGCAGAGTGTATCCCTAAAAATAGTGTAAAATAGACGTTTATGCTATTCAATTTTACGAAGAATCAAGACAAAATTCGTTTTGATATCTAGTTTAAGGTACATTGCATGGTGCCAAGTGCAAAACGTAGTAACTACGATTTTTGCTCCACTTTGTCACTAAAGAATCATGTTTTAAAACAAATAAACATACCATTTGTTTTCGATCATTTTGATGTACTCAGTCCTACTCTAATCCACTTACTAAAAATCGGCACGAACTTTCGGACCAACCCAGTACAATAAAGATAAACTCACTCGGAGTAATACAAAAGATTGTTTTCTATTAACATTACAGTTCTGTCAAACAACGTCAGCGTTGGCGCGAATAGATGAAGCTTGTCGATCGGGCAACTCTAGCCCGCGTATAAACATGTACCAACATTGGAGTTCGGCCAAAGCTGACACTCGGACGTCATCCGAAAAAGTTTGAAACCAAGACCGATGCCCGCGTGTTTCGGACATACGCGGCGAGATTCAAGTCGTTATCGCAAAAACCGTGGTTACTGTTTTATGCCGGGGCGTAGTCATTTATGCATCTGATCGGACAATCTGCGGTACGAATTATGAAACACCTCGTCGCATCGACACCTTATTTATTAACAAGATGACCCGTCGATAGGAAGGTGGCAGGATTAAAAGCGTTCGCGGCGAACAGTAGCCGTCGGGCTTGCCAAAGTCCATTAAGCGGATCGACGAACAGCTGGGCGGCTTCTTTGTCTCCCGGTCGAGTCCGGACCGATAACTAGTCATCGAGTCATCGCCCGTAATAAATTCGATTTTAAATAGAAACAATAGCTTGCAGGAAACCGCATTCTTAATACTTCCACTTCGTCTTTAAGAAATTCCCTACNCTTATTTATTAACAAGATGACCCGTCGATAGGAAGGTGGCAGGATTAAAAGCGTTCGCGGCGAACAGTAGCCGTCGGGCTTGCCAAAGTCCATTAAGCGGATCGACGAACAGCTGGGCGGCTTCTTTGTCTCCCGGTCGAGTCCGGACCGATAACTAGTCATCGAGTCATCGCCCGTAATAAATTCGATTTTAAATAGAAACAATAGCTCGCAGGAAACCGCATTCTTAATACTTCCACTTCGTCTTTAAGAAATTCCCTATCTACGATGCCTCGTGGATTTTCATACATTATTACCCGAATCGTGAAAATTATCGTAAATAATGGAATTTCATCTTTTTATATAGACAAAGTTTGATTGCTTTCGCGTTACAATATTCAACGGCTTAGCCGTAAAATCTCTGTCAAAATTTAAGAAATGTAATAAAAAGTGTTCAATATTTGAAACACTGAACTTTTAGGAAAAATTATAATGACAGAGGAGTAAGCTTTATAAAATTGTTCGAACTCTTTTTCTCGGTCGTAAGGAACTTCTAACGCATAATTTCTAACATTCTGATACATAGTTTTGGCACTTCCCGATTGCGCTGTACGTGACTTGCAACTGTCTACATATAATTCTTACTCTTGCACACGTTTTATTGTATATCTTACATAATATCCTCGAAATTGATATTATTTCAACGTTAAAATAATCTTGAATTCAAATTTCTAAAATTTTGTACAGAATTTTATTAATACAATTTCTAGTAATTGTTACAATTCAGTGGTTTGTCAATGTTTTCGTGTAAGAATTCATACAACCTCAAATTATTCTTTAAAATCAAATGTAACCTACACAAATGTAGAACAGTATTATTTAAAAAATCACGTACGAAGAGGCTAGGAAATATAGTATAATTTTCAGAAGGATCGAGAGGATGTACAGGTTTGAGTTCCAGGAGAAACGACCGGTGGTACGTAGAAGACGTATGAAAGAGGAGACTGCAGACGTAGCAACTGGCCGCGGCGACTGGTCAGTCTCTTTCTTCCTTTCTCTTCGTCCACCTCCACCTCCTCCTGCTTCTTCTTCTGGTGCCTCGTCTTCTTCTCCTGGCGATGTTCTCCAGGGTGACCGACCTCGGCGAGGCGGCGGCGGCGGCGTCGCGCCAGCCAGGCTACGCGGAAAGAAGCGGATCGCGAGCGTATCGGGCTGGTTTTTGCGCCGGGGCGGCCGAGTCGAATTGTTGATACTCGGTGCTCGCCCCGGTAAGCCGGATTAAAAACCGACGGAGGGATTACGCCGGCGCAAATTTATTCGAACCGCTGCCAGGAATAAAAATGGGGAAGCATACTTCGACGGGAGCGGATTTTTATTTTGTTTTATTCCGTTTCGCTTTTCGGGGATGAATGGAAACTTTTGATCATCGAACGTGGTTTTGTCCAAGCTTCCGTTTTGTTTCGACGCCAGATGAATCACTCCCGCGATGCGCTTTAATCCGCGTTAATAATAAAATGTGACTCAGAAAGTTTCGCCTTTGTGATAGAATATTATGGCCGGTTTCAAGTTAAAGTTAGTCAGATCGAGAAGTTTTCCGAACTACTCGATTGTTGGATTCCTGAAACTTTCGCTGAGAGTTGTTACGCAGGAAAAGGAGGATCATTATTCCGGAATCGAAATACTGAAATGTTATATAGTCCTTCCAGGAACGATAGAATAGCTAATTTGTAATTTCCGCTACTTTATCGCCCACTAATGTTGATTTATATGCGAAAAAACAGTGTCCTGAGTGCTACCGGTCTTCGACGGTCCCCAGGTGAAAAAAAAAGGTCGTATTTATAATCGGCTCTGTCATTATAAACAAGAGTTTAGACGCCGCGAGCATTTTTAGACGTTATTCTTTTCTACGAACTAGCTCGGCTACCTCTATAAGTCGGATACTTAAGCTTTGCCGAATGACGTTTCGGAGTGCTACCGAATTTAGAATGTCCAGACCGGATGACGTTATAAGAAGCCTTAGCTACCTGCGGCCACGAAAAATGAGATGACCCGAAATGAATATCGGGATTAGTTTAAAAATCTTCCATGCCGCAGCGGAAACTTTGAATGCCAGACGTTTGCCGTGTTTCTGGATCGAAACGAATTATCCTATTTAACTGCAAGGTCGTCGAGCTTAGAATTCGTACGACGATATTTAATATAAAACCCTGATATTTCATATAAAAACATTAAGTATTTCAGATAGAAAATCCTTAGCCGTAAAATGATCAGTAAAACTTGCAGGACGGATGTTTAATTGATAAGCGCGGCGGGTTTGCCGATACGAAAATCATTTTAGCTGAATAAATGAATGGAACCGCATTCTTTGGGAAAAGGAACGGTCTACTCGTATAGCGTGTTTCTAGGTGTTAGGTGCATGACACACGACGCGGAGAGGCAATAAAAAAAAAAATAATTACGGAACCGGTAATGTATAAAATGTTGCCAGACTTTTGTGGATGAAATACTGCCGGTGGAACCAGTACAACGTAATCGGTTTTCATTTACATGTTAATGCATACCTCGGATAAGGTGAAAAATCACGGGACTTTGTTGATACTCTAGCCTAACGGACTCTAAAAACACCGTTGACGGTAAAATAACTTGTAAATCAAAGTGAAATTTCCTGAGTACGTTTCGGTCTCGAAATAAATTAAGAAGGAACGAATCTGTTCGCGTGACGCATTACGCGCGTAAGTGATTGTTAGGTGTTAACGTGAAATATCGATTCCCCGCCTTTGGCGATGTAAAAAAAAA
>SMSR01009040.1:147378-158827 GCA_019453355.1 Ceratina japonica | reverse complement strand
AAAAAAAAAAATAATTACGGAACCGGTAATGTATAAAATGTTGCCAGACTTTTGTGGATGAAATACTGCCGGTGGAACCAGTACAACGTAATCGGTTTTCATTTACATGTTAATGCATACCTCGGATAAGGTGAAAAATCACGGGACTTTGTTGATACTCTAGCCTAACGGACTCTAAAAACACCGTTGACGGTAAAATAACTTGTAAATCAAAGTGAAATTTCCTGAGTACGTTTCGGTCTCGAAATAAATTAAGAAGGAACGAATCTGTTCGCGTGACGCATTACGCGCGTAAGTGATTGTTAGGTGTTAACGTGAAATATCGATTCCCCGCCTTTGGCGATGTAAAAAAAAAAGGTGGTTATAAATAATGCAGCCGTACATTATGCCTACTATTATTTGAATTCCTTTGTATCAGGGATCGCGGATGAGAAATAGCTTCCACTAAATACTTTTTTATAATGGCAGAACTATTTCTGCCTCGGAGGATGCCCGAATTGTACACGGCGGACCGGTGGAAGGACTGGAATTCAAAAGCAGATTTGAAGAAAGAGTCGGACAAGGTCCGAGTATGACGATTCGCATAAGAATCCGCGGAGCGTTTCGACGTCGATCCAAATGACCGAGACTAATAAAAGGCAAAATAAGAGGAACGCGCTGACGTCTGGCCACTGTCTGGGTTTCTCCGTCTCTCTTTCCCGGCCAAGAAAAGGGAGAAAAGAGAAGAAAGGTAAGCAGCGAGCGTACGTATACATATACATATATATACATATATATATTCGAGCGCACGCGTGTAGTCCACAGTCACAAACTGAGTCATTAGGCATAATAAGCGAGAAGTCGCGCTGCGCGGGCCGCGCGTGTACTCGAGACTTTGATTCACTCGGCGTCTTTTGCCCTCGCCTTGGACCGCCCCCAACCCCGTTTTATACCCTTTCAACGAGCGACCCCCGCTGCGTCGCGGTTCTCTCTTCGCTCTTCAGACTTTTTAGTCACGATGACTAGCCGCGGAGATTACAAGTGGATAAGTGAGACATTAAATCGGCCCACGATTTCCTGTACCACCCGAGCCGGAGAGTCGCGGTTCTTAACGCGGTTAATATGCTCGAGATGCCGGAGGTTCAAGCGTTATGGACGATTAACGGCCGACGACTATCTCGACGATCGATAAGAATCGACGACGGCCGGCGACGCGCATAATAGATCTCGTGCGAGGCGCGGATTCCGCAGGGCTCCGATGGAGCAAGGGATCCCCTAAAGAGGCTCGCAGGACAATGAACTTAACGCGTGCACGTGTGTACACTCCTGTGCCGGCTCCGCGGGGATAATGGGTAAACAATAATGAGGGAGAAAACGCAGGTGGAACGAGGTAAAGAAGGAGGCCGGCTGGTGGCGTTAACGAGCTAGAAAACTAGCGGAAATTTACGCTCTGACAGATCGACGGTCGCCTCCTCGCGAACGATATAATAATAACTATAATAACGCTATCCGGAGCTCGATCTTGCTTAAAGACGCCGATTTTCCCCGGGACCGGCAGAGCCGTGCAACTTTATCGGTGCCGAAGCTGCGAACGCTCGACCGCGATGCGCTCCGGCGAGCGGACCAGCGCAACGCGGTGGCTACCATAATGACAGTGCTCCGCGTTAACAACCGGGGACCTGGTGCGCGCGTGTGTTCTTTATTATGCAACGTCATCGAAGGGAACCGGACACCGAAAGTGAAAAATCATCGATCGTCATCGGCCGAGATCGACGAGAGTGAAATTTTTTAACGAGTGTCGTTTACAGCAAACACGAACGTATTAACGCGTAAACGATTCGATCGACGATCCGGGGCCGCGCCTGCCATTTTCTTGATAAGGATCGACGATCGGGATTTGGAGCTGCACGGAATCTGAATGCTAATTGACGATGACGAAGCCTCGGTATGCCGATACCACTTTCGTATTGTTCCTATTGTCGCGTGTACACGAAGGAAATGCACGCACGTATTTTTTAAACCGTTAATTGTATACGATACAATTTCATGAATTCAAGTTTCATAACTCTATAATTGATGCCGACTGTTTATTACATAACTGTTTCTTATTATATAACTATGTATTGTAGTACTACGAATTTTACCAAATGGCTGAAATTAGGTCATAACGTCTGGACTTTCATCTATCAGTAACACACCGCCTGAATTTGATAGGTGAATAACTCTACTCGTCTGTTTCGGAAACCCAGCCGTGCCCTAAACAAGACTATGAGTTCTATTATCTACAATTGTACTTTACCATATAATTTAATAAAAATGATGTCAAAATTGAATTGAAAATCGTTTAAATATATATTATCTCAGCCGTGCTCTAAACAAGACTACGAGTTCTACTATCTACAACTGTACTTTACCATATAATGTAATAAAAATGACGTGAATATGGAATTGAAAATCGTTTTAATATATTATCCCAGCCATGCTCTAAACAAGACTACGAATTCTACTATCTACAATTGTACTTTACCTTATAACTTAATAAAAAAATGATGTCAAAATTGAATTGAAAATCGTTTTAATATATTATCCCTCTAAACAAGACTACAAGTTCTACTATCTACAATTGTATTTTACCATATAACTTAATAAAAATGATGTAAAAATTGAACTAAAAATCATTTAACTATATTATCCCGTCTCACTTATTCCTTCCACTGTCCACCCTCTTAGAACTCGTCGCTAAGTCAGAATATTTTTCAACGATCGATGCCAAGGATTATCCTCTGTTCATCGAAGAAGCGATACACGAGGAAGCTAAAAAAGAAGAGAGTCAAGGATGATGAGAAAGAGGCCGGCGTCCTCGTCGCGTAGACGGTGGGATACGACGAGCACCTGCTGAAGCCTCTCATCTAAACCGGTGGGGGAGGAGACGTCAATCAATGCCTTTTCAGGGAATTGCGTAATCGTCTAGACTAGCCGACCTCTTTATCGCTCTTATCGGCTCCCGCCAAGGTTGATTCATAGTCGGCGATGTCGATGACGACGGAGAGGAAGAAGGTATTATTATACCCGGCTCGCGACGGTAATTATCGAGTCACCGACGCAGCTATCAGTCCAACGACCGGCCAAACGCCAGAGAGACCCGTCTATCGCCGCCGCCGCCGCCGCTGCTCCCTTTTCACGCACCTCGATTTTTTTCATACGCCACGCGTCGCCGTTGTTCAATCATAGTTTTTTTTAATCAGACGCCAATTCATCGCGCGTTCTCTTTCACGTAGCACCGATTCAGGTTTCGCTACAGCCGGTCTCGGATATTTTCGACGCCGGGCCTTGTCATTCGACCGCGCCTCGAAAAGGAACAACGATATCGCGTAACACAAGGGAAATCACGGCCCCGGCTTTTCACGAATGTATGGAATTTTTCATCTTCCTCCGAGCGGGAACTGTCCACCGTAGCCCTAAAAAAATCTTCCATAGGTGGCCGTCACGGCCGGGGCTTACCCGGACTAGACGCCAAGATTTTTATAAATACGTGAGACTCGTGCCTACGCACAGATTACTCGGGATTCCGAGCTCCGCGCGGGGCGATAATTTTTGTCACGACGGGATCCTTGCGAGTTACGCGAGATTAATTTAGGAGACGCCTTCTCGTAGGTAAAATGAATGTGCGCGTTACTTCTCGTCTTGTCTCAGAAATTCTCATTTTCCAAATTAGAACCAAAGAAACGTACAGCTATTCTTTAATTAAATATTTATAAACTCCTTATTGCATGATACTTCTGTTATTCCTATAGCCGTTTTCTAATTATGTAAATCTTTCACTATTTTTTTTTCTTTTCTTCTTTCTTTTATCTGCTCTTTTATTCTCACTGCACTTGTAAAGGGCCAATTGACCCGTGAAATAAATAAATAAATGAATGACTAAATTACTGTAAAAACGTAATTCGGACTCCGAAGAAATGAGTATATCAAGAATTCTCTATCTATCTATTAAGTTGCATGTGCCACCGATTAAGCCGACCACCGGCAGGGAACGTCTCACCCGAGCGACGTAGGAAGCAACGCAAAAACGCCACGCGAGCCCTTTTTCCCTGCCGGGGATGGAAGTAGCCGGTCGGGCGACAGGTCGTCCTGCGAGAAGCGGGTATATATATGAGCCGTACGGGCTCGGTATGCATATTCGTCTGGTCCGGACCCGTCTCGTTTGCGGTAGACCGGCGACGGCGGTCGCGTCGTCTACTCGAAAAGGCCATTGTAGAGGCACCAACCGCGGAGGAGGTCGAGGCTGAAACCCGGTTACGCCGCGTTGCGGGTCGCGGCCTCGTCAGGGACTGGGTCGAGGTTGCCCGGGCCCCCGGGGTCTCCCGGGCATAAAAAATGCCACGCGCGCGCGTTCTCTCGCTCGAAAGCTTCCAGTGAAAAGTGTCGTCGCGGTGTTTTTCGACCGGTTTCAGCAGCCGCCCTTCCCGGGCAGGAGAAAGGCCGGCGCGCGACCCTCCAGAGGTCGGACCAGTTCCCCGGGACCAGACGCATTTTCTGCCGCTCCCGAAGAGATGGCCAATTTCACGGACACCCGGCCTCTTCGCACCTCGACGGCGACGACGCTCCCGTCTCGAATCGTCGTCTCTCGCTCGCGCGAGCGCGCGACTGTATTTGGTATGCCGGCCGCCGCCTCTCGAATTGGTTTATGGTTTTGGGACGGCGGAAGGGGACGTGAATGACGAGCTATAGGTGGTCCGGTCTGCTTTTTTCTCGTTCAATCTCGTGACAATGCGAGTATTTAACCCCTGCGCGCGCTCTCTCGACAAGCGTTACACGCTGGAGGAGTACACAGAATTGTTCCCGTCCGATACACACTTCAGCAATTTCAATAATTCCGCCGTCGGATTAACATCTGTCGGGTTCAATACGATTTCGCGTCTAACAATTTCGGCGGAAATTCCTCTTTCGGGCGGCCGCGAGGGTGTCGAATCGCCGACGAGGGGCGAGCAATAAAGAAACGGTTCTTATATATATATATATATACGTCTCGGGGACGTGACCGGCAGCCCGAAGGCGGTTCTCGATTTCTCGGGAAATCGCGGCGCAATTTGGAAAGCGCGCGTCGCGCGTGTTACGCGTGCGAGACACGTACCGTGCTCTGCGGCTGTGGCTACACAATGTCCTCGGCGCGGTGCAGAAAACACGCTCGAGTGGCCGGTTACTTACGAGCAGGAGGCCGACTCTCGTCCATCCCGAGGTTGTCGCAATGCAGCCACGATTGCGCCCCGCCGCGGGTAAACACGTCTAGACGACGACGACGTCCCGACTTTCACCTCCGTCGCGAGCCGCTGTTGTAACAAGACCCCTGCCTCTAGCTGTCATCCGCGAGGAGAGGAGTCGAACGACTCTCTCTCCGACATCGAACAAATTTCGACGATTTACGATACCGGCCACGGGTCTGGACTGGATAAAATCCAAAAACGTTCGATAGAAACGTTTAAGGAGGTTCATCTGGTACATAGCAAGTCAAATGCAAGTTATAGAAAAGGGGAGCTTGCTTTGTTTATTGCTTGCTTGACTAGCGTTCATGTTAATAACGGAGGTTACCTACTGCTGAAAGATGCAGATTTCGTTTGTTGTGTTTATATATTTCTCGATTCATAGTCACCCAATCTACCTAAATTTCCAATTAAAATATTCGTTAAATGTTTCTCTTTAATATGACATAAGTTTCATTCAAAACTGTCTGTCAATACCTAATAAATTAGCGATAGAAGTCTGGGAAATCACTCTTTTCCATATGACTGACTACATGTAAAATTGTAATAAATATTTATATTAATATTGTGGGATCTTAGAGAAAAGGAGCGTGAGATCTTAGAGAAAAGGCCAATCCCGAATCTTGCGAAGATAGGCGTTTTACGACTGGCAGTTGTTGTTGCTGTTGTCGTTGCCAACCAGTTGTTGACGAGACTCCTAAGAAGACAGACGTGTTAAATTCTTTCCCCTTTTATAGAATAAAATTCGATTGCCCTTCAAGGCGTCGTTCTTTAATCGCGTAAATTCGATTTCATTCTGCTTCCCGCATTTTCGATCCCAAAATATCTCATCATTAACGTATCCAAATAACTTAAAAATTTTTTTAGGTATCCTGGTATACTGTTATAAACTATCAAAATTCTTTTTTGTAGATCTATCTGTTAATTCCTTAACCGGATGAACCTCCTTAACTCTTCCGTATAAAAAAGGAGAACGCGAGCTCGTGTGTGCTGCGATTTTTTTTAACTATTTGAACGCGATAGTAGTTGTTGGCTAGGTTAGTTAGACGGGTTCGCGATCATTTGTAAAATGGATGTACGCGGAAAGAATCGTCGAGGTGGAGTGGCTGCGAAACGAGTTGTGAGACTGGTCTGTTCCACGTGTTAGTCAATATTTGAACTGCAACGACGCCTCGCGCACGGGTTGTGTGAAAATTGACGGACCAGGCTCAGCGTACCGGCTCTGCACGATTTCTGTACTATGCGCGTAGGCGGCGGACGAGGCACCGAGAATTGATGGCAAAGATTTAGGACCGGTCTATAAGATGCAGGTCTTAAGTATCGCGGCGGGCACTGTGCAACAGTTCAATTTGTTTGGTACATTG
Source organism: Ceratina japonica (assembly GCA_019453355.1). Lineage (NCBI taxonomy): Eukaryota > Metazoa > Arthropoda > Insecta > Hymenoptera > Apidae > Ceratina > Ceratina japonica. The sequence continues at coordinate 152,223 of SMSR01009040.1, read as the reverse complement.
TACGCGGTGTCGGCTCTCAGTCTCGTTGCCAATTGGTCCGCGAGCGTAAATGGAGCGATGCCACGCGCCGAACGTTTCCCGCGCGTTCCATATAGAGGCACAGCCTATTTTTAGACGGAAATCGGTGCAACACCTACGTCAATCAGACTGGCCACGATGTGTCTCTGTGACAGGAATAAAATCCGCCGCGTCCGTCGCTCTAGAAATAAATACGTCTAGACGTCCAACTTTCACTTGGCCGTCATTGACAGGCTTAACCTTCCGCCGGTACACTTTTCAAGAACGTGGTCACCCGATTTCCGGGGACCACCGCGACTGATCGATTCGTTACGCGGAACGGTTTCGCGAATCGGCGACGCAACACTTCCGTCACTCGAAATTTTAGGAATTTTCTAATTCGGTGCACGAGGTCTTCGCCATTTCATTCAAAGCGATTTGTAAATTAATGAGAAAACGAACTAATTAATCGATTAAATTATTCGAGATAGAATTTCGAAAAATGCTTTGAGTAAAAGTTGTAGGTACTACTATTTCCTGCAAAAAAGGTCGTATCAGTTTTCTTCTATCTCGAATAGTTCAAGAGCAATTGCTTAATTATACTTAGTGTCATAATGGAATCATGTCCGTTAAATAAAGAAATTAAATTAAATTAAAATTAAATTATTTCGATCATCAGTTACTCTCCCCGATGCAGCTACAATAATTTCATTGATCGTTTAATTCGTTGACTGAATTATTCCTAAACCAGATCGAGGATTAAAAAAACAAGACAGACTTATTAATTTTGTTATATTTTGTCCTCTTAAGGAAAAATAACACTAGCCAGAACTGGCCCGAAATCACTGTCTCAAGCTGTTCTTAGGGTGACTCATTGCNAGAATTTCGAAAAATGCTTTGAGTAAAAGTTGTAGGTACTACTATTTCCTGCAAAAAAGGTTGTATCAGTTTTCTTCTATCTCGAATAGTTCAAGAGCAATTGCTTAATTATACTTAGTGTCATAATGGACTCATATCCGTTAAATAAAGAAATTAAATTAAAATTAAATTATTTCGATCATCAGTTACTCTCCTCGATGCAGCTACAATAATTTAATTGATTGTTTAATTCGTTGACTGAATTATTCCTAAACCAGATCGAGGATTAAAAAAGCAAGACAGACTTATTAATTTTGTTGTATTTTGTCCTCTTAAGGGAAATTAACACTAGCCAGAACTGGCCCGAAATCACTGTCTCAAGCTGTTCTTAGGGTGACTCATTGAAAATCTAGGAGGTTCGATTCTAAAGTAGAAGACCATCGGCTCGACTGAGTTCTGCGGTGAGGATCTGAATTCAGGCATCCAGACGCAGGACCGCGCGGTGACCTGCGGGGATCGATAATCGCGCTTGTTGCCAGGAAAGTCCAAAAAGTAGCGGAACGGCAAGCGGAAAGACCGCAGACGCGGTCTGCGGTCTACTCCGACCGCATCGGCCTTCTCACAGCGGCCATGCAACGCTCGTCCGACCGGCGAGTATCCCGACCGCGCGAAAATTCGAGTTAATTTCCTGCCTGGACCACCCCTTTCCTTGCCCACCCTCTGCTTAAACGCTCGCGAGCTATCTCCTTACCCTTGTACTGACATCGCCAGTATTTACAGCGGCTGGACTACGATGATAATTGAGCGGACTCCTATTAATTGTAATGTACTGTTAGCTCGTGCGATATACATATTAATACCGCGGTACTTATTCGACCAGACTACGTGCCGGAATGATGATTTGAACGTGATACAAAGACGGCGTGACCAATGCTAAGAAGACGATGCGACGTACTTATCAAGCGACGGCTCATTAGCTGACTAATAGTCTCTAGGTCTAATAATAGCACAGACGATAGTAACGAAATATCTTTTTAATAGACGTCGATCTAGGTATGTCGACGTATTTTGAAATTACTCTAATTTTTGAAGATGGGCTTGTATAAAAGGATCGTTAAATACAATTAAGGTAAATTGTGTGAGGTATAACGGGCATTAAAAATGAAATTAAAGTCATAAAGCAGTATGATTGCTCTACATGTGCTATTAAGCACTGATTCTAACGAAGCTGCAGTACCCTCGTATTGTTCCGTGATTCTAAATGAACCGGTAATAGCTCGTTTATTGCTCAATAACGATTTCAAAGTGTTTCCATGGAAGTTCATAATTTCACGTCGGCGGTTCATGGAAGACAGGGAAAAAAAATATATAGAATCTAGAATTATGAATATGCGCTTTACATCAACCNTATTTTGAAATTACTCTAATTTTTGAAGATGGGCTTGTATAAAAGGATCGTTAAATACAATTAAGGTAAATTGTGTGAGGTATAACGGGCATTAAAAATGAAATTAAAGTCATAAAGCAGTATGATTGCTGTACATGTGCTATTAAGCACTGACTCTAACGAAGCTGCAGTACCCTCGTATTGTTCCGTGATTCTAAATGAACCGGTAATAGCTCGTTTATTGCTCAATAACGATTTCAAAGTGTTTCCGTGGAAGTTCATAATTTCACGTCGGCGGAAGACAAGGAAAAAATATATAGAATCCAGAATTACGAATATGCGCTTTACATCAACTGCCGAGGAGGATGTAATTTTTTAACTTTATGTGAGCCTCGCGCGCTCCCCTCTAACCTGGCCAGACGCGTACGCGTTCTTACTTAATTTCACTGACAAAAGAGATGCGATGACTCATTTAGCCGCCTCGAGTGTTTCCGGTTGTTTTGTCAGGAACTGTGGAGAATCGCTGCAAATGAAGGTGAGCGCATTGTGTGCAAACAGATTTCGTTTTTAAGGGATTCATTGCCACCCGACTTCATACATATTGATATGCCCCTCGTCGGCTTTAATTGCGTCTGACTCGAATAAATTTTCGGAATCCTCGCTTAAATATCCCAAGGATCGCTTGAGAAAACGGGTAACGATGATTCGATAAAAATCTACTGATCGTAATCATAAGTGAGCTTTAAACATTTACACAGATTTCTCGTACTATTAAAGGACTCTTAGAAATTCGCGTAAGTATTGAGTCGTTCGGAAAANTGATATGCCCCTCGTCGGCTTTAATTGCGTCTGACTCGAATAAATTTTCGAAATCCTCGCTTAAATATCCCAAGGATCGCTTGAGAAAACGGGTAACGATGATTCGATAAAAATCTGCTGATCGTAATCATAAGTGAGCTTTAAACATTTACACAGATTTCTCGTACTATTAAAGGACTCTTAGAAATTCGCATAAGTATTGAGTCGTTCGGAAAGTTCGTGCCGATATTTATAGAAAATTTAATGACAGTGAATATAAATTTTGATATAAATTTATAAATTTATTCGTGCAACTTGCAAAATGTATCTCTAAAAATAGAGTAAACAACTTTCCGAACGACGCAATAGTTTATTTGGAACGATCGATCGGAAATCGGTGGGGTTCGTCTAATGATTCGGGAGAGTTTGGCGATTAAATAAAGCATTGAGGAGAGCGCGCGAGGCCGGCACGGTGCGGCGGCGTAGAGGCCGATACGAGCTGAATTCTTAACGCGCGTAATCTCCGCGGCCCGTCTCCTCCTATCGCTTATCGTGGCTTTTAGCCCGGGAACTGGAACGTAAATTTCCGTCGGACAGGGCCCGGCGAATCGCGAACTCGTCTGGTCGAGTTCCGGTACGCCAACCACGCCCGCGCCGGACACGAACTCACCGCTGCCCCCCAGACACGAATCTTTTATGGGGGTTGAAAAATTCACCGGTACGCCCGACGATTACGAGGGTCGATCCCCCGTGACCCCGCCGCCGCTTCTCCGTGCTCCACCGCCACGGCCGAATAACCTAATTTTCGGCCAACCCTCGATGATCGATCATGGTGGCTTCTCCGTCGTTCGGGGCATAACCATGGCCTGAAATAATTTACCGCGATGTTTCGATGGCAGTTATTTTTACCAACTGGCGGGGGAAATTCTCAATTAACAAATTGTGGCAATTTCGAGGAAAAGACTATTTAGAGTCTTTCGAGATTATTGAGGATTTGATAAAAACAAAAAACTATAATTTGTTCTTATTAATAAAAAGAATTGTACGTTACAAAGCTATTTCGCGAAACGAGACGAGTACGAGGTAAGGCGGACTATTTGAAGATTCCTCGAAGGAGTACTGTACTATAAAATCGCGCCAACTCCGAGGGACGTCGATGCGTCGGCGAGACGACTCAATTTATTTTTCACTCGGGACGACGGTAAAGAAATCGTGGAAAAAAGCTAAGCGCGGAACCGAGCGACGGATGTCGGGAGTCGGCCAGATAAGAGTGTTGGCTTCGACAAACACGTCCACGTAATTCGCTATCTAATCGAGGCTAGCCATTTATGCAAACTAGTTTCGTAGAGTCTGCACGACACGCTTTTTGCTTTCGTTCGTTTCGTTTTTATCGACGTCGTAACACGCGCGCGCGATCTTGAATTCGCCGGCGAAAAGACCGGGCGACGGGGAGAAGGGCGACGTCGGGGATCGATCGTCATTTATCAAGCAGCGCCGGCTGCTTTATTAATTAATTTATGTAAGTCAAGATTATTCGGTAGACGCTCGGCGATCAAGGTCGTCCCCGATCGAGACTGGATTCGCTCGCCTCTCCGTTCGTCGATCAATCTTCGTCGTCCGTTTTCTTTTCTTCTGGCCCGTGTCGCGCTTCTGATCCGTGGTTCGCTTCGAAATTTACAACACTCGAAATAAACGTAGTACGTCGCCGAAAATAACTCCCGCCAACGCGAGTTATAAATCATTCGATCGGACTGCAGGATTTCGCGTAAATATTCATCATACTTTTGTCGTTTGACGAGAACGTC
>SMSR01009040.1:105631-139599 GCA_019453355.1 Ceratina japonica | reverse complement strand
GGATGTCGGGAGTCGGCCAGATAAGAGTGTTGGCTTCGACAAACACGTCCACGTAATTCGCTATCTAATCGAGGCTAGCCATTTATGCAAACTAGTTTCGTAGAGTCTGCACGACACGCTTTTTGCTTTCGTTCGTTTCGTTTTTATCGACGTCGTAACACGCGCGCGCGATCTTGAATTCGCCGGCGAAAAGACCGGGCGACGGGGAGAAGGGCGACGTCGGGGATCGATCGTCATTTATCAAGCAGCGCCGGCTGCTTTATTAATTAATTTATGTAAGTCAAGATTATTCGGTAGACGCTCGGCGATCAAGGTCGTCCCCGATCGAGACTGGATTCGCTCGCCTCTCCGTTCGTCGATCAATCTTCGTCGTCCGTTTTCTTTTCTTCTGGCCCGTGTCGCGCTTCTGATCCGTGGTTCGCTTCGAAATTTACAACACTCGAAATAAACGTAGTACGTCGCCGAAAATAACTCCCGCCAACGCGAGTTATAAATCATTCGATCGGACTGCAGGATTTCGCGTAAATATTCATCATACTTTTGTCGTTTGACGAGAACGTCGCTCACGGAATTTTTCGGCCACGTTTCCTACGGACGATCGCGGACTCTCGGAAGAATAATATATTCCGGGGTTATGTGTGTGTGTGCTCTCTTCGCCGGTATGGAAAATTAAACAGATATACTCCCGTTACCTAAGCGTCGGACCGTCGGATGACTAACGAAAGGAGTAGCTAATGGTGACCCACAGAACTGTCTTTAATGACTTGCAAAACAGCTCGATGATTTATGAAGCTGTTTATTATGGCCGGCGAAGCAATTTAAGGTGACCCAGAAATTAACCTGCACCGTAAGTTTGACTCATCAAATAGTTAACGATTATTTATAAAATATATATGTTTACTTTACGGTACTTGAAATACCGCTTCCCAAACCAGCCTCTGATTATGAAATGCTATTAAAAATCAATCCGTGCTGCACAATTGATTTTTCATAAGATCGCGGGATAGACCAGAATAAGAAGTCCCAATTATGGAATACGCTTATAATAAACGCGTTAAAGAATTCAGACGATGTTTATCGGTATGGAACGGGATGGGAATAATTAGAATGACTCGTAAAGTAACCGGTCACGTCCCACGAAACGATCGATAACGCCGATACGCAAAACGTAACCATTGTTCGGGCCCGTTACACGCGGCCAATTTAAGCGCGTCTCACTGCGACGACGCTAGGCGACGCGGAGCGTACAAAAAACCAGTCGCGACAATCGATTGGAGAAAACCCGTCGCTCTCGTCGGGCAGGGAGGCCGGTCGTCTCGGATTAAGACGCGTCTACCGGCTCGAAAGAAACCCGTAGCCGCGTGAATTCCGGGAAGATCCCCGAGAAATCCACCGTCTATCCTGTAGGAAAAGGGGGAAGAATTCGACGGGTGCTGACAAAGGGACGGCTCGTCGTCGTCGTCGTCTTATCGGTCGCTCGTTATCCAGACGTAAGGAGGACGAAAAGTCTTCGGACGAAAGAAATCCGTAGGGGGAAACCTTTCGAAAACGGATCGAGTTTTTCTCGTTGGACCTCCTCACGAGACGCGGCGACGACGACGACGACCACGCCGGGGGATAATCGTTGACACGTGTAGAATCTGGCCGTGTGTCAGCCTCCGATTGGAAATTACGCTCGTCTGCTTCTTAACGTCGACCGAGTAGCTCGCGTTCACAACGGTGATTTACAGGGATACTGACTGAACTGTTAGGAAGTAAGAAACGACAATGCACGCCAAGGATCTGTCTCGAAATTTAATTTAAGAAGACGCGAAGACGTCTAATTTAATTCGTCTCTGAAGGAATTTAAAAATCTAATTTAATTATATTTATATAAAAAATATTTAATTTAAAATCTAGCGATTGATCGTACTTGGGCGATAAAGTCATTAGAGTAAATAGAGATATCGTGCCTAGCCGAAGAGGAAGGGGTCGTTGGGTCAGGGTCGAAACGAGAAAATCGAGAGGGGAATCTGGCAGCCGGCAGTCGATACATCAGACGTGATCCCTACCCCATATTACACTCTGTTAGGGCGATATTTGCCGCGTCCCGTTCACGAACCATTATGAAATATTCCGCGGCGGTTAATGCCAGCCGCGTGACCACACCGGCGGCGCGTAGAAATAGTTTCCCATCGCGTATGGAAATTCCATGTCTGCCGTAAAGCAACGAGAACCGTCGCACCGAATCTTGTTAAGGGATGCGAGAAATTTTATATACCCCGCCGGAGCCCTATCCCGGCTTATCAAATTCCTTGACCCCTTTGACGAGACACGTACACGCCCGTCCACGTGTACGAAGTTTATCCTTGAAGCTGACGCCGCAGAAAATTCCCGGATACTTCGAAAAATTATCCAAAACAGAAAAAGTAGGGATTATCTTATACGTGGATCCTAATTTCAATTTTGTAAAGTATAGCGTTGCCAATATCTCATTGACAAATTTCTGCTTTTAAGGAGGTTCTACCGGTAATAGTTTTAAAATTACGAAAAATCTCAAATTTAGCGTATGAGTAGATTTAGCGTATGAGTAGATGAGAGAAAAGTTCTGAATATTTAAATTAAAATTTTTTTTCGCAAATATCTAAGTTTCTATTGGTCGGACGATATATATGCATCGGATCGAAATCATAGATTGATAAATTCTCTACAACAATCATTCTTGGTATTTTTTCCTGCGAGTAACGGTTTTCAAAATAACACGCGACAAAATTTTAAGTTTTCGAACCAAGCCGCGTACATTATTCTTCTGAAAACTTCAAGTTTTTACCGCGTGTTATTTTGAAAACCGTTGCCCATAAGAAAAAAATACTAAGAATGAATGTTCTAGAGAATTTATTAATCTATGATTTCGATCCGATGCATATATTTCGTCCGACCAATAGGAACTTAGATATTTGCGAAAAACAATTTAAATTAAAATCTTCAGAACTTTTCTCTCATCCCATGAAAGTTCATCAAAATTTAACAGAATCATTATTTAACCAAAATCTACTCATACGCTAAATTTTAGATTTTTCGTAATTTTAAAACTGTTACCGGTAGAACCTCCTTAAGGAAGGCTGATTGCGAGACACTCTTCGCGCGTGTAGCAACAATTTCGTTGATACAAAATTTTTAAGTGGTTTGCGATGGAAATAAGAAGTAAAAACAACTGACGACGAGTAGTTCACGTCAGTTTCACGTGTCACCTTAAAGCTACCCCCTTTCGCGCAACGGCGACGGCGAGACCAAAGCGGCGGTAGTAATTCTGGGGTTCGATTGCCCCGCGGTACGGTCGGAAAGCTTCGACAATGGCGCGACGCGTCGGGGGATGCAATCGGTGTACACACACCCTGGCGCCAGACGTTTCGCCGGATGACTGGACGCCAGAGTCGCGCGCCTGTAATTGGATCTCCGCGTACTTTTGCCTCGCGCGTACAAACTGTCCTCGCTACCATTTCGCCAACTTCGCTAACTTCGTTAACCGCTTCCAGAGTCCCGCTTGCGGTTTTTCTTCCGGCCATTAGAAGAACATCTGATTTCTAACGCGATTCAAGTCGGCAACTAATTATGCTTGATTAATATAATTAATGCCAAAGTTGATGTGTTGGAAAATACAAAGTTAGGACAAGGCGCGAGGTGACGATATCCAGATTACCCCAGTCGCCGGGCTTGTGCGTTTTTTGTTTCAGACCGAGACCTGACGAAAGTTGCAATCTTTGGCTAGGAAAAAGCTGTGCACGGCCTCTTCCCGGAAAAAACCCCCGGAAGAAAGTTTTCGATTACATCGCATCGCGTCGTAGCTAATAAAACGATCTCTAGATATTTCATATATCGGTTTATTCACGCGAACTTTAAGAACAGTTTCGCCTACCGTGATAAAACACGTTACGTTTTATTATCGCTCTTACAAATGGTATCAAGTAATCTATTAAGAAGTATTAAAAATTATAGATATTAGAAGAATAATTAATGTAAATTGATATTCGATTCTAATTGAAATGTGATTCCGAGACTAACTGGAAGAATCGTGGGTAAGGACGTGAAATGTGAAACAAGAGGGTGACGGGAGATAAAGGGGCGGAGGAGAATAGCGCCTCGGGGGCAGTTTTATTTAAATCGGACTCAGGGAGAAAATGTGATCTCCGGGGACGGAGACGCAAGCCGAACACCGCGCTAAGTTAGCTCGTATATTTTTTCAAATTATTCCGCAGACCGGGACTGTAAAACGGTCCTGCGGCTGTTGCGGTTTGCTGGGAAAGAAACTCGAGGGATGTTCGCTATTTATTTGCGTAGTACGTCTTGTTTTTGGACCGAGTCGCTGCTCTGGGAATTCGAGTTGAAGTACATACGTAGCAGACTAGTAGTATGAGAAGTAGATCCAGATGTCTGACCAGAGTCAATCTGGATCTCCTACACCGAGCCTATCCAATCCTGATCTCTTTCAGACTCACTTATAAAAGTGTTAAATTATTCCCTTTTTAAATTTATGTCGTTTCTTCGAATATGTTTTCGTTCCTATTCAGCTGTTTGCACAAGTACGATCACGAAGTATTGGACTGTCGGAAAGTTCGTGCCGACATTTATAGAAAATTTAAAGGTAGCGAATGCAAATTTTGATATATATTTATCAATTTACTGAATTATGTGCGTTCACTTCTCGTGCAACTTGCAGAGTGTATCCCTAAAAATAGTGTAAAATAAACGATTATGCCATTCAATATTACGTGGTTACTTCACGAAAAATCAAGACAAAATTCGTTTTGATTAAGGTACATTGCATGATGCCAAGTCCAAAACGTAGTAACTACGATTTTTGCTCCACTTTGTGACTAAAGAATTATATTTAAGACAAATAAACATGTAATTTGTTTTCGATCACTCTGACGTNAGTTCGTGCCGACATTTATAGAAAATTTAAAGGTAGCGAATGCAAATTTTCATATATATTTATCAATTTATTGAATTATGTGCGTTCACCTCTCGTGCAACTTGCAGAGTGTATCCCTAAAAATAGTGTAAAATAGACGTTTATGCCATTCAATTTTAAATGCTCACTTTTCGAAGAATCAAGACAAGATTCATTTTGATGTCTAGTTTAAGGTACATTGCATGGTGCCAAGTTCAAAACGTAATAACTACGATTTTTTTCCTTCACTTTGTGACTAAAGAATCATGTTTTAAAACAAATAAACATGTAATTTGTTTTCGTTCACTCTGACGCNCCAAGTTTATCCTTGAAGCTGACGCCGCAGAAAATTCCCGGATACTTCGAAAAATTATCCAAAACAGAAAAAGTAGGGATTATCTTATACGTGGATCCTAATTTCAATAATAAAAAAATAAATNCACTCAGTCCCACCCTAATCCATCTACTAAAAATCGATACGAACTTTCCGAACGACCCAATACCTCCTTGCGTTTCTTGTATCGCTACCTGTTAGCATAACTCATCGAACTCGAACGGCGTACAGTCTGATTTTCGAGAACAGCGAATTTATGAATCGACATTTGTCACGCGGCGTCGCCCCTTTTTCTTTCTATTCAGCAACCAAATACGGCCATAAATATCGGTGGCAGCCGCCGTCGTCCCGGCGCGAATCTATTCTAAACACAAATCTTTCAGTCATAGCCCAATTTGTCTCCCGGCCGGCGACAACACGCGATCTTATCAATCGTTCCCCCGTCGGACCGATTGTCCTACCACGCGCCGCCGTTCTTAATCCAAACGAGATCGGCGGAAACGAAGTTAACGAAGATTGGCCTGGCGCCTCTAAGAAAGACGTTCTTCATCCAGCCGTCAGCTCGTCGAGTAACGAGGTTTCCCCGCGAACGCAACACCTCCACCCCTTCGGCCGAGCAGCACCGAAGGGTGCACGCTTGCCCGGGAGTCGATACATCGGCGAGAAATTTACGAGCGATTCAAAGGGTCCCCGAAAGCTTTTAAATCAGGATCATCCGCGTAAGATTCCCAGCCGCTTTCTACCGGGTTCGGGTTCCAGCGGTAAAGGGAAAGGGAAAGGGAGTGGCAGCGAGGTGGAAAATGCTGATACCTCGAGCTCGCGGTGCCCGGAATCCTGGAATCGATCCCGGGGAGCTGGCTGCTGCTGCGAGAGCTCGGCCGGAACACGCACCAGGAACTCGGTTACAGAGCTCTCGCCGCCGCGGTCCGAGTCGTCTTTTCCAACGATCGCTTTAACTTCCACGGAGGGCGAGCAACCGACTCTGCAGAGGGGAAGTACTTTTACTGCGGTTACGAGCCGGATGCTGCCGCTACCGAGCAAATAGTTCCGGGAATTTTGTGTCTGCGATTTCCGCCTCCCGACGTATACCGACAATTTCAAAGGCACCTACTACCTACCGGGTCTCTTGCAGGTATCCAGCAGCACGCGTGCACACGCTTATATCCACCGAACCCGACCGACGTTGGCGCGCGCGCTGCTGCTGCTCCGTATAAGTGAGTATGGTTCGATTTGGGAATGAGCAGATAAGGAGGAGATTATTTCGCGGGAGGTAAAGAGTTGAATGAACCGAGGGTCGTTAGCCTAGAAAATTCTGCGCCTCGCCAACTGGGAGACTCGGTTTATTGCCCCGCGCGTAGATACTGGATCGGACCTATGTTTATTTTCCCACTGCAATTCATGTTCCTCGTTTCGAATCCCTAGGGTACACGGATGCGATGATCGGTTCGAGATCGATTTATTTCTGGTACCATTTACCAACCACTATTTTTTACAACTGTCCTTCATTTTGCTTTCTCCTCAATCATTTAATTGTAAGACGAGATTTCTTAAATTCTCTCTACAGGATAATCCAGCCCGTNATCGATTTATTTCTGGTACCATTTACCAACCACTATTTTTTACAACTGTCCTTCATTTTACTTTCTCCTCAATCATTTAATTGTAAGACGAGATTTCTTGAATTCTCTCTACAGGATAATCCAGCCCGNGCTGCTGCTCCGTATAAGTGAGTATGGTTCGATTTGGGAATGAGCAGATAAGGAGGAGATTATTTCGCGGGAGGTAAAGAGTTGAATGAACCGAGGGTCGTTAGCCTAGAAAATTCTGCGCCTCGCCAACTGGGAGACTCGGTTTATTGCCCCGCGCGTAGATACTGGATCGGACCTATGTTTATTTTCCCACTGCAATTCATGTTCCTCGTTTCGAATCCCTAGGGTACACGGATGCGATGATCGGTTCGAGATCGATTTATTTCTGGTACCATTTACCAACCACTATTTTTTACAACTGTCCTTCATTTTGCTTTCTCCTCAATCATTTAATTGTAAGACGAGATTTCTTAAATTCTCTCTACAGGATAATCCAGCCCGTTTCTCAGAAAGTTCTGTCTTTTGAGTCACCCCGAGTCGAAAATTTAACTAGAATTTGAATCTTCTAAACCTAAATGTACCCCAGTTTAGGTTTATTAGATCTAAAAAGTAGAACTAGTAGAGTTATCTTAGAACTTAATATTTGATATAACTCTAATCAGAACCCATAAGTCCCTAAAGAAATCTCAAATTATATTTTAGACCTTAAGAACCTTCAGTTCGTTCACGAAACTAGTTATAATTTAGTTCTTCAAGTAAGAGATTGGAACCTAAAGGCCTATTTAAGGGTTTATAAGATTTTGTTAGGATCCTCTGAAATATTTACTGTGTTATATAAAATTATTTTACAAACTATGCGCATTTGAATCTGACGTGCATCTGAAATGAATTATTCTGTTTATTCTTAGTGTGCGAGAGACCTGGAGAGGTGCTGCCGAAATCGCGGATAACGACGATCCGGAGTCAGTCGAGAAGTAGACGTATTAAGTATCGGTAGCAAGAAGTATCAAAGGCATACGGCCTAATTCAGTAGTTTGTGGCATACGGCCTAAATTAGTTAGACTTATGATAAGCAATTAAGTTCGCTGTGTTCTGTGCGAGTGATCATCGCTGAAATAGACGATATAACTTATATTACGAATTTGGGAGTTCTAAGCCCCATCCTTGTACCTGCTTCCTTACAATATCCTTCTGTAGAATAAATAGGTTCAAAACCATGATTATTTTTTCGACTCGGGACCCTCCATCTTTCCACTCCCTCCCATTTTTCTCTTTTCCGACTAACTTCCGCGACTCGCACGTAAAGTATAAAACTAACAAACTTCTAAATATTTCCCGCGATGAGGGATAGGGCAATTTCATCCGTGACCACGAGAGAGCGAGCGCCGTGAATTACAATGTGAGGTGATCCCGGCCCGTGGAAGCTCGCCCCGACCAGATGATTCACAAGGACGTGTGCGCGCGATACTTTCCGTCTAGACGAAGTATATTTCCGGAAAAAGCAATAAAGACGAGCGCGGGGCGCCGTGCGGCGGCGTCGCGTTTGCGTTAACCTGGGAGCGTCCCAATGACATCACCGCTCGAAGCGGGTCTCATCACCATCGCGACGACGGCTACGTCTGACGTAAGGCGATCATCGGCCGTTCATCGGGCGGCGCGACGCGTGTCCTGCTTCGAAACGGGCGTACGACCCGGTGAACGGCCAGGTAAATCGTGTCTCGACGGTGACCCGAATCTCGAGGCACGTACCCCGCTCGCGACGAGTAGTATCGTAACACCCTTTTCTTGCTAATGGAACGTGCTCGTGCTGGAAGTGGGACGGTGCCCTCGGGGTAGAAACCGTCGGATATAGTCTACCGAGTCTACTCCGCGAGTCGTGGGTGGAGCGACAAGCATCAGGCATCTTTTTAACGATATGGAACACCGGCCTTTCTTACCGTCTCGCATTTCGTATTCCGAGCGAGTCTTGAAATTGTGCAACGCAGGGATCTCTAACTTTTGCTAAAGAGAACTTTGTTATAATAATCTTCTTAGTAGTTTTCCCGGGTAATACTGAATTTGGTAATGGTTTTACCGAACTTCATCGATCTCCGGTCGTCGCGCGGATGTATCACGGGCGCGAGATATTTTTTTTATCTGGGATTACAGCCGTAATCGTCGGCTTTAGGTACCGGTGATGATAACTACGGGAAATCCTATAATTCCGTCGGTCAACACCCACGGCACAATCTCTCTCTCGTTAACTTTGTCCCTGCGCCTCTGACGTATTAGAACCTGCCAGAAGCCATTCCAACGTCGGATCCGCCCGCAATCCTATCGCGTTTTCCCACTTAACGTCGCATTCCGATCGGGCAAACTTGATTTCACCGGCTGGCTGGCCCATCCCGAAGTTTCTCCTTGAGCCGCGCCGCGAGACCGCGGAATCGAGGGACAAGTAAGTAACGACGACGAGACCGATCAATCGGTAATCCGCGTCGGCTACTAGCTTCAAGGCTACTTAGCAAAAGTCACGCCCCGGTGGATAAGCCGCCGCGAGATACGAGCAAACACATATTTACAATTCTCCGAGTTCCTTCGTGCAGTAACGCAACGAACGTTCCTCTCTCTCTTTCTCTCATCTCTTACTTTATTATTATACATGTAATGTAAAATCGTGTTTAGGAATAAAATGCAAAAACGAAATGCAAAATTTCATTTCGTTTTACTGTTACTGTTATGTCCTTTGCGGATTCCCATTGCAGGACAGTCAATCCCAAAAGTATATGCATCTGTGTATGTAGCCCATACATGTGATTGTGCATATACCTCAGTTATATATATATAATTATATGTAATTTATATATATAATATATAATAATAAATTTATATATATATCAGTATTTTTTGCTTTGTTAACAATAGTGGTGCAAATTGCCGTCCTCTATTCGATGAATTTGTAATTTTTTTACTATATTTTAATCAATAACTTCCTTATGTTGAGTCCATGAATGATTGAACTTTTTTCAAGAGTTTCATATCGTTTTTTCTGAATTATTTTCGAGATCAAAGTAAAATTTTCCATAGATTAGATTACTATAAGAGTACATCCAAGTTTTAAATCACTATAATTTTTCAAAAGACGCATGAATTGATTTAAAAATTTACAAGTAGCTTTTTAATAGTAATAGAAATCTATAGTTTATCGCTCGAGCCAAACCCTACTCACCATTTTTAGAGAACAGAATGTTTATCGCGTTGACTCTCGAAAAATTGGTCAGCGGGAATATTTCACGGCCATGAAATATGAAGTGGTAGTGGAATTTCTGAAAAAGTTTAGTAAGCTTCATAATTAGGATTATTCAGATTCTGTACCTTGAAATGTATCTAAGCTCTTTATATTTTTATTTTCTTTTTCTATTTTATTGTTATATTCGTATATTCTTACTTTGGTTTCGTTGATTGCGTGAATTTTTATTGGATGTAAAAGAAATTCTTCTGCTTTGTTATTCTGAGGAATAAATGTATTAATATTAACTGGCGACTGTCAACCAGCACTTTTTTACCCTCACTTATGTATTTTGGGTATTATTGCCCATACATTATGAAATAAAGAATAAAGAATAATAATTCAACATGCTAATGTCGCTTAAGTATATCGCCCGTACATCCTTAAACAAAAAAGGCCGCAGGCTCATGTTCGGAAAAACGTCGAGATTCGCGTATGTCCCGCGTCTCGTACCGTCGGGTCGAATTGGCGTTGGGACGACGCGCGCGAAAGAATTCGAGGAACGAAAGTGAGCACGCGGAGAAGACGCATCCCCGACGTTTTTCTCCTTTCCGATCTTTTTTATTTCCACGGATCGGTGCCGCTGGCCCGGCGCATTCGCGGCAGCGGTCCGGCCCGCGTTCGCTTTTGGCAGCCGGAGCCGAAACGTCGATGCACCGCCGCACTTGGACGCCGCCCAAACGTAATAAATTTCAAATCAGGTCATTGCTTCTCTTTGCACTTAACGCGATGCACCGCGTCGCGTCGAATCCCGTGAACACACGATTTCCGTGGGATGGCTTCGCTTCCGACGAACCCGTTGTTCTCTTCCCGGCGAGTAGCGCGCGAATTGTTCTTGGAAAGTGCGCGATTACGGTGAACGCGTGTTCCGACGAACTATTAGCGTGTCGCGGAACTCAAAATAGACAACGCCGACGATGCTTACCTACAACTTGGAAAGTTTTACCCGCGGCCAGAAGTATAGCCTCTGTTGTTTCAAGACGGGTAAATCGAGAAACCGGTGTTCCACAGACGTTTTGTCATTTTTTATTTCTCAATGTGTCTCAAATATTACGCCCGCCGCGGCGTACGTGGCCGGGAAGAGCCGACCGTTCAAGAGTTTTATCGCGCCAGTTAAAAGTTATACGCGCTTTTTTACGATCTACGTACGTAAGTATTTTTTTTGCACTCGACTTGCCCCGATTATTACGTGTGTGTGCTCTGCAGCGAAGGAGTGCTTATGGCACCCATCCACCAGCAAGATCATCGTCCAAGGCACGATTGGCGGAACTGACGTGAGAAATGAAACGGCACAAGCTCGAATCGCGCGTCGCGATTGGCTGCCCTCCCGGAGAATTGATTTGTTACGACGAGTTGTGCTAATGATCCGCGATAAACGACTCTGTGTCATGAGAATCGGTCGCGCCAAAATAATTCTCTGTTATGATCCGCAATGATTTCCCAGTTTTTCATTTGTGGAAAACTCGGAGCTTAATCGAGCATAATTCATAAACAGGAGCGTTATTTCTTCGTTTCAGAATGGCAGTCGAAAGTGAGGAACGAGAGGCCATAATTTGACGTTTGTGGAAACCATTTCCGTCTCTCGGTTTCGCGTGCGAATTTGCCTGATGTTTCGCGAAAAAACCGACCACGATTTTAACGACTAAAAAAAGGCTGCGCCCAAGATAATTCGCCGAGTACGCGCGCGTGTAAAGCGGAGCCGAGCTTGCGAGGTAAAACTGAAAGCGACGTCTCGCCCTCCCCCCGATTAAACAAGCGGGTTCTTCCGCGAAACGCGGGAACGCCAGGTGCACGAGCGCGAAAACATCTTCAGATGGCATCGTGGGATGCGCTTCTCGAATCTCGTCACGTGCAAATTAACGCGGGCCGTGAGGCGAGTGCCGCTGCGTCGCGTCGCAACGTCGTCGTCGCCGAGACGAGATGAACCGAGGTTCGCTAATCGATGAGTAACTCAAACACAGGGGCAACCGGTTCTTCCCGCGTACGTCGGCGAACAGCGGTTTAATCGCGACGAGAACGATGTGACAATATTTGGCAACGGCATGACCAACTTCTTTCGCACCACGCGATGCGAGTAGAATTTTACATATTCGTAACTTAACAATTATTTTGCAAAAGATTATCCATAGTTTCCAATTTTTTTTATTGCTGAATTTCAAGCTTTATTATGAATGTAGATTATTGCAAACAGTAATTGCACTAATTTATTAATTTAGGGGGCAGATTATTATAATATATATTTAATTTAATATTAACTATAATATATATTTAATTTAATCTTAACTATAACATAAATTTAATTTAATATTTATTTATTTATTTATTTATTTATTCATTTATTTACGGGCTATAAAAAAACCCTTTATAATACATTGAAGTATATATACAGGCAGTACGTTTGAGCAGACAATAAAATAATGGTCGATTTGATGTATAAGATTCAAAAAGAAGAACACAGAAAGAAAGAAGAAAAAAAAAACAAAGAAGAAGAACCGTAGAAACAAAACAAAGTTAAGCAAGTTGGATCGTTGTTTTTGCTAGTCAGATGAAAAATGATCTCGAAGCTTTTGTCTAATGGTAGGGCTGGAATCATTGAAAATATCGAATAGGTGACTGAGTCTATTTGCTTTATATGAGCATCTCGCGATGACATTAGTGTGCCCGACATTTACTATTATATTAACTATTATACAAATTATTGCAAAGATTAAAAGCTCGAGTTATTTCATATCACGTTCGTTTATCTCGTACAAGGATATGATATTAAAAATATCTAAAATTTTCGTTTAAAGCGAGCGAGCAAAATCGTTCGCGACAATACAGAGTCGTACTTGAGGGTCGTTTCCAGGGTTCAACAATTTCTCGTTTTCCTGGGGAGAAGGTGGACGCGTGAATCCGGCCTGGACGGAGTCTGAGAGGAGCACGGGTTCCCGACCGGGTATTTCGCGGATGGATGCTAGAGCCATTGAAAAGGACGAGGCGGAAAAGCCCCGTAAGAAAATCTTATCGTTGAATGGGCCGGGACAATGGGCCAGAAAGGAGTTCACGGTGGCCGCGGGGTTAGAGAAAAGGGACGAAGGAGCGTTGGGTGCTCCGGGGTTTGTCCACGCGGAAGGAGACGCCGGGCGACGGGGCTCGAGGACGGCTGGAGAGAAAACTCGGTTCGCGGGAATCTGTGTAAAAACGCGTTTCGCTAGACGGCGACGCCACGTAGTCGCGACTACGAGGAAGATTCTCTCGAAGGTGAGACGAGCGACCGACGTACCTACGTGACTCCTTCTCTCTCTCTCTCTCTCTCATTCGCGTCTGCTTTTTTTCGCCGCGCTGTGTAGAGCACCGACGGTATTATTATTCGCAAGAACATCGCGATCTGCGACGTGGACGAGAAAAAGCCCCCGGAGAGGGAAAACTTCATCCTTGTGCGACGCGGCTCGCGGAATCGTGATCGACGGTCCGCGAGTTGACGCGCGCCGCGGTAGTACGTAGCCACCGTGAAACGAGAAAAATCTGAGCCGAGCGCGTCGAGAGGAATCGTAAACAGACTGGGCTGACAGCCACCTGGCCCGAAAGTGTGCGGTTGAAGCTTCGCGGAAAAGTTGGAATAGCAGTTGAGGAGGATTCGGCTAGATTGAGAAAGTACTTTTTCATATAACTTCAGAAATACTTTCCGTGCGTCTAAGAAACGACGCGAGGAATCGGAATACGTTCTTTAATTCGTGATGGATTTTTCCTTTCATTCAATATCCTAAATTACTGTAAAAACAACGTCGCGCGATCATTTTAATCTTATACATATGAAACGCGATCCTGGAAGTGAATTCTTTTTATCAGCTGGAGTAAAAACTGTGATCGATCGATCGATCGATGAATCGCAAAGTCAAATTCCACGCCGCGACAACATTAAGTTGCGTACAAATCAGAATACGCTCAAATGAATAAATATAAAATAACAACGTAGATTCGTATCACAAAAATGAATCCGTGTCTCAATTACTTTATGGTAATAAAAGATTGCGACCATATTAGCTGTTAATCAATTTCTAAAAATTGATTAATTATTTGATTGGTAAGAGAGTGATTCCGGCGATCGAATCCCAGTCTGTACGCAACTTTACAGTACTCGGGTTCAGACGAGAAGAAAGGTAGGTAGAAGGAAAACAATCGCAGTTTGTCGTAACCAGAGACTCCAGCTATAGCACTAGACATAATATTTACTCCTGCTCACCTGCCCCCGCAGGCATCCGTAGTGGAAGCCATCTTGGATCGGGAAGGTCGGTCGGAAGGTCTAGTCTAGAGTGCACGTATACACTTGCTCAAGTTTGCGCNCGCGGAAGGAGACGCCGGGCGACGGGGCTCGAGGACGGCTGGAGAGAAAACTCGGTTCGCGGGAATCTGTGTAAAAACGCGTTTCGCTAGACGGCGACGCCACGTAGTCGCGACTACGAGGAAGATTCTCTCGAAGGTGAGACGAGCGACCGACGTACCTACGTGACTCCTTCTCTCTCTCTCTCTCTCTCATTCGCGTCTGCTTTTTTTCGCCGCGCTGTGTAGAGCACCGACGGTATTATTATTCGCAAGAACATCGCGATCTGCGACGTGGACGAGAAAAAGCCCCCGGAGAGGGAAAACTTCATCCTTGTGCGACGCGGCTCGCGGAATCGTGATCGACGGTCCGCGAGTTGACGCGCGCCGCGGTAGTACGTAGCCACCGTGAAACGAGAAAAATCTGAGCCGAGCGCGTCGAGAGGAATCGTAAACAGACTGGGCTGACAGCCACCTGGCCCGAAAGTGTGCGGTTGAAGCTTCGCGGAAAAGTTGGAATAGCAGTTGAGGAGGATTCGGCTAGATTGAGAAAGTACTTTTTCATATAACTTCAGAAATACTTTCCGTGCGTCTAAGAAACGACGCGAGGAATCGGAATACGTTCTTTAATTCGTGATGGATTTTTCCTTTCATTCAATATCCTAAATTACTGTAAAAACAACGTCGCGCGATCATTTTAATCTTATACATATGAAACGCGATCCTGGAAGTGAATTCTTTTTATCAGCTGGAGTAAAAACTGTGATCGATCGATCGATCGATGAATCGCAAAGTCAAATTCCACGCCGCGACAACATTAAGTTGCGTACAAATCAGAATACGCTCAAATGAATAAATATAAAATAACAACGTAGATTCGTATCACAAAAATGAATCCGTGTCTCAATTACTTTATGGTAATAAAAGATTGCGACCATATTAGCTGTTAATCAATTTCTAAAAATTGATTAATTATTTGATTGGTAAGAGAGTGATTCCGGCGATCGAATCCCAGTCTGTACGCAACTTTACAGTACTCGGGTTCAGACGAGAAGAAAGGTAGGTAGAAGGAAAACAATCGCAGTTTGTCGTAACCAGAGACTCCAGCTATAGCACTAGACATAATATTTACTCCTGCTCACCTGCCCCCGCAGGCATCCGTAGTGGAAGCCATCTTGGATCGGGAAGGTCGGTCGGAAGGTCTAGTCTAGAGTGCACGTATACACTTGCTCAAGTTTGCGCAAAGGATTACCGTTAATTATAAACTCATTTTCTCCACAATTTAATTCACGCAAATATAATAGAAGAGTAATAAATCTATCAAAACGTCCAGAAGCATCTTTTAATCGTGTCAATATTTTCTATTCGTTCTCAAATGTGCAATTAGCTTTTCCTATTCCTTGTTCCAATCGCTAATTATATTAACCCTTTCCCGTACTATTTGGCTTGGAAAATCTCAGTTATCGTGCATGTTCTCATTCTCATGTCATTTCCCTCCGTTGTTTATGCTTATAATAAACTTTTTGTCCAGTGAGATTTACTTCTCGATTTGGAAAACAGAATATTATCTAAAGCCAACAGATTTTGTCACATTTTTGACATTTTTATTGACTCCAGCTCAGTCATTAGAAGAAAGCTTTGTTCTTCTTTGCTTCTCAGTCGTTATAATATCTCTTTTTCTTCTTTTTTTTACTGCTCTGTACCACTCTCTTCAATATGTCAAAATTCCCACGATGAACGAAATATTGATAGGGAAGACCAAAATCGATTTTTAGTTGCTCCACTCCCATTCATATATTTGCCATTGGTACCAGTGGAACGTTTCCTTCCCGAGATCGACGATTTATCAGCGTTTTCGGCGGGTCAGGTTTCGGTTTACCGAAAGTTTCGTGGTTATGGAACTAGTCCACCCGGCGCGACGTCGCGCGACGCCCCATCGGGACCGTGTAAAACCAGTCCTGCGGGTCCTGGGCAAGAGCAACGCATAGATTACGAGTTAAATGGTTTTACGGGTTAAGGGGCACCGCGACGCGTCGCGTCCAAAAAGAACGCGCGGAACGAAGGCGCGTCGCCAGAAAAATTCGCTCGACGGTCA
Source organism: Ceratina japonica (assembly GCA_019453355.1). Taxonomy (NCBI): domain Eukaryota; kingdom Metazoa; phylum Arthropoda; class Insecta; order Hymenoptera; family Apidae; genus Ceratina; species Ceratina japonica. The sequence continues at coordinate 123,084 of SMSR01009040.1, read as the reverse complement.
TTACTTGTCGCGACACGCCTTTTTTATCGGCGATATCGTTACGCGCCGGATAATTGGAAGCCATTTCGAGTTCTCTCTCCCGCCCTTCCCCTCGTCTCGCGTTTTTTTCCCCTCTCCTTTTCTGTAATTTTTTCTCTTCTCGTTCGCCGGCGGAATGAATATTCGGCCGTTCCGTTCGGCGCCGGTATCAACCCGTAGGTGTGCGTGGCTGCGTTTGCTTTGTACACGCGAGCGCGTAACGTGGAATTAAATCGGGTCAATTAAGAACGCGTATTAATTTTGCTCATTAATCATCGGTACGTGGTTACATCGATTATTTATTCGTAAATCAAATTTAATTACTGGCTGCGCGACCCAGCCCAGATTTACTCGGCCGTATAAATCATTGATTGTCCGGCGTGCCGGGATAAGCAGCCGGAGGAAGCCCGGATTGCGAGAAACGGGCTTTGGAAAATGATTCGAGAGTCGAAGCGAGATCTATTAAGATTTAATTGCACCGCGGCTACGAAATATATTTCCCGACGAGACGACGTTTCAGATTCATAATAGATAAGTAACCGATAACGACCCAGAAATTATATCCCACTGAAACATCGAACTCGTTTTTCCACGCGAAGAAATAGAACAAAAATTGCGGGGAGAGAACGAAGAGCCGACGATTTCCGATTTCTTTGTGAGTCGCCGAAGAAATCCGACCTTTCACTTCCTCGCGTCGAGCATCTCTTCCCGCGGAACGGAGAAACAAGGGGTCCCGGTGAATTCGGGTCACGTGCGAGACGAACACTCGGAAAATTCCATTTTCCAAGTACAAGCGCAACCGATACCCAGAAACACACGTACGTATACGAATCCCCTTAAGCCGTGGCGGCCCCCGCGAATCCGCAGGGCGAACGGGTAAAGTCATCACTTGGATGCGTTTCCGTCGAACGATATCGATTACGAACGATTCGCTTTCTCTTGGGCGAACGGGACTACTCAGGAAAAGTCTCGCTATTCCAGTGAGACGTGTGTGTCTGCCCCGGTCCCCTTTCATCGCGTGAAAGCAAAAGTGAACGTTTCCGTGCCTTGACTGATAGTTCGGCGACTCAGTTTCTATTTTAGTCGTGTCTACTCTCAATGTCGAGTACAATCACTTCCACGTAACGATCGCCTGTCTCTGATAACTACAAGATCGATAAAGAATCCAGTCCGCATCTGAACTCGTCTACCAATGCATTCCATGTATCATTAGACATTTATACGTGTATGTATGTACAATTTAAGACGATAATTCCTGACCAGCTCCGGCTAGTGTCAATTTTCCCTAAGAGGTCATAATTAAAAAAGAGTAATAAGTCTATGTCTTGCTTTTTCAATACTCGATCTGCTTTAGGAACGATTTAGTTGACGAATTAACCAATTAATNGAATATTCGGCCGTTCCGTTCGGCGCCGGTATCAACCCGTAGGTGTGCGTGGCTGCGTTTGCTTTGTACACGCGAGCGCGTAACGTGGAATTAAATCGGGTCAATTAAGAACGCGTATTAATTTTGCTCATTAATCATCGGTACGTGGTTACATCGATTATTTATTCGTAAATCAAATTTAATTACTGGCTGCGCGACCCAGCCCAGATTTACTCGGCCGTATAAATCATTGATTGTCCGGCGTGCCGGGATAAGCAGCCGGAGGAAGCCCGGATTGCGAGAAACGGGCTTTGGAAAATGATTCGAGAGTCGAAGCGAGATCTATTAAGATTTAATTGCACCGCGGCTACGAAATATATTTCCCGACGAGACGACGTTTCAGATTCATAATAGATAAGTAACCGATAACGACCCAGAAATTATATCCCACTGAAACATCGAACTCGTTTTTCCACGCGAAGAAATAGAACAAAAATTGCGGGGAGAGAACGAAGAGCCGACGATTTCCGATTTCTTTGTGAGTCGCCGAAGAAATCCGACCTTTCACTTCCTCGCGTCGAGCATCTCTTCCCGCGGAACGGAGAAACAAGGGGTCCCGGTGAATTCGGGTCACGTGCGAGACGAACACTCGGAAAATTCCATTTTCCAAGTACAAGCGCAACCGATACCCAGAAACACACGTACGTATACGAATCCCCTTAAGCCGTGGCGGCCCCCGCGAATCCGCAGGGCGAACGGGTAAAGTCATCACTTGGATGCGTTTCCGTCGAACGATATCGATTACGAACGATTCGCTTTCTCTTGGGCGAACGGGACTACTCAGGAAAAGTCTCGCTATTCCAGTGAGACGTGTGTGTCTGCCCCGGTCCCCTTTCATCGCGTGAAAGCAAAAGTGAACGTTTCCGTGCCTTGACTGATAGTTCGGCGACTCAGTTTCTATTTTAGTCGTGTCTACTCTCAATGTCGAGTACAATCACTTCCACGTATGTAACGATCTCCTGTCTCTGATAACTACAAGATCGATAAAGGAATCCAGTCCGCATCTGAACTCGTCTACCAATGCATTCCATGTATCATTAGACATTTGTACGTGTATGTATGTACAATTTAAGACGATAATTCCTGACCAACTCCGGCTAGTGTCAATTTTCCCTAAGAGGTCATAATTAAAAAAGAGTAATAAGTCTATGACTTGCTTTTTNATCTATCTATCTAGTATAATAATTTACGAAAACTGTCTAAAAATGTAAGTATACTATATTTAATGTAAGTATTTGTTCTCCGGATTTGTGAATTTTACGTCTTCTAATCTACCTATCTAGTATAATAATTTACGAAAACTGTATAAAAATGTAAGTACACTAAATTCGGACGAACTCATTTGAAAATCGAAATATTGGACGCAATAGGGGCGGGTTTATATCATCGAGGGAGTTCCCACGCGACGCGTAAATTCACGCGTCACGTGGCTCCGTAATTTGTCAGATGGACGAGGCTTAAGCGCCGGGCCACTGGTCATTTGCCTATCGCGGGAGCCGGGGGGAGGTCCCCGAAAATTTATCGACTGATTTCTATTTAGGTGGCAGGATTCGCGCGCGTAAGCACCGCCGGCGACGACGGTACGGATCGATACCGTCTAGCGTCGCGGCGGCGGCGACGACGGCGGCGTCCTCGGGAGGCAAACAATACGTCCCGTGTTCCGGAAGTCCGACGTCAGGGCCATAAGCACGTCGTACCCGCGCGAGACAAATCGAATCAGGGACGTTTCCCTCTCTATCCGTTCGCCTTTCCGCCTCCCTTTCTCTCTTCATCGTTCCGTGTTTTCAAGGTTGATGTTATCAGCCTCTTGTCGCGTCTGCTGGAAATAAATCTTTTGTGGAAGCGACGAGAAGAAGAACCGTTTTCGCCTGCTCTCGTCGGCTACGGACGACCGCCGGGGCCTCGGAGAAAGCAGATGGCGGGAAGTCGATTGAAAAGATGGAATAAAGNATGTCAGCGTATTTTTCGCAAGACACCGAGAATGTCGTTTCGAAAGATCAATCCCGAGAGCAAGCACATCGTTCAAGTAAGTTGGTAGTTGCGGGCTCGTCGAAGCTGGCAGGTCCACCCACTGGTTCCGCGACCATTGTTATTCCAGATTGCATTGCAAATTAGATCACGAACTGGCGTCACCCTTTCTCTACCCTCGCCGGGTCTGCTCAAGTTGCAACACCGTAGTCCGCCCGGTAGTACCGAGCTCCTCCTCGCGAGCCAACCCTTCTCGGCTTGCATTTCCGCCGCTACCCCTGCCGTCTTGCGGAACCGTGTCGCGGCACTGTGTACACGCCGCCCGTGGAAAAATAAAGAAAAGTGAATTGTTTTTCCACGAGAGAGGGACTTCACCCCGGACCTGCTTTCCTATGCTTTTCTTCCCGGGATAATTGTCGAATTACGCTCGGAGACCCAACTTCGAGGCAGTCTTTCTGCGCGGGCTAAGTGAAGTCTTCCAGACCGGAATTTTCAATCATTCTTTCGAACAAATATTTGTTCTCCGGATTTTTTTAACTTTACGTCTTCTGATCTATCTATCTAGTATAATAATTTACGAAAACTGTCTAAAAATGTAAGTATACTATATTTAATGTAAGTATTTGTTCTCCGGATTTGTGAATTTTACGTCTTCTAATCTATCTATCTAGTATAATAATTTACGAAAACTGTCTAAAAATGTAAGTATACTATATTTAATGTAAGTATTTGTTCTCCGGATTTGTGAATTTTACGTCTCCTAATCTATCTATCTAGTATAATAATTTACGAAAACTGTATAAAAATGTAAGTACACTAAATTCGGACGAACTCATTTCAAAATCGAAATATTGGACGCAATAGGGGCGGGTTTATATCATCGAGGGAGTTCCCACGCGACGCGTAAATTCACGCGTCACGTGGCTCCGTAATTTGTCAGATGGACGAGGCTTAAGCGCCGGGCCACTGGTCATTTGCCTATCGCGGGAGCCGGGGGGAGGTCCCCGAAAATTTATCGACTGATTTCTATTTAGGTGGCAGGATTCGCGCGCGTAAGCACCGCCGGCGACGACGGTACGGATCGATACCGTCTAGCGTCGCGGCGGCGGCGACGACGGCGGCGTCCTCGGGAGGCAAACAATACGTCCCGTGTTCCGGAAGTCCGACGTCAGGGCCATAAGCACGTCGTACCCGCGCGAGACAAATCGAATCAGGGACGTTTCCCTCTCTATCCGTTCGCCTTTCCGCCTCCCTTTCTCTCTTCATCGTTCCGTGTTTTCAAGGTTGATGTTATCAGCCTCTTGTCGCGTCTGCTGGAAATAAATCTTTTGTGGAAGCGACGAGAAGAAGAACCGTTTTCGCCTGCTCTCGTCGGCTACGGACGACCGCCGGGGCCTCGGAGAAAGCAGATGGCGGGAAGTCGATTGAAAAGATGGAATAAAGTGGAGAGTGAACGGGCGAAGAGAAAGAGCGAGAAGTGGTAGGTATCGACCACTTCCGAGGCACGATCTTAATACCATTAATTGGGGTGGAAAAGAGCGATGAAAAGCGAGAAAAATAGCAGTACTCGTCCTTGGAGGAAAATTTTATCGAACGTGTGAACGTGGCGAGAATCAAGTTTCATATATTATACCCTGACTCCTGCTGTTTGGGGCTACAGTTCGATCGAGTCGCCGTTAACGATCGAAAGAAATCTCGGAATGACGGATCGCGGTGATAAAAACACATCGCCGAAAAATTCATTACGCGATTCGGGAAATATGAGAGCCATTTGGAAGCCTTTGATTACGATCTTCGCTGAGAAATAAATCTCGCGAGATGAAGGGGAGGAAGAAGCTCCGTCGAGGGAAACCTTGAGGAAGGAAAGTCGCGTCTGAATAGGAACAAAGGAGGAAAAAGAACAAAGAGTCGGTGAAAAAACTGAACGGGGAAAGCGAAAAGGAGGAGAGAAATAGAAAGACAGAGAGAGAGAAGCAGAAAAAGAGTAGGAGGATGGAATGTGGACGCGAGAGCCGTGGTCTGGTTTTCCAGACGGCCGAACGAGAGGAAAACATGTGGATTAGATAGGCGCAGCTGCGCTACCATCCCGGCCGAGATTAGATAGCAGCGGCTTTTTTTACAGGCAGCCTTCGATGTTCCTCGAATCGCGTAATAATCTCGTCGAAGGTCGACGACGCCGCCCGCAACCACCTCCGTCAGACGGGTAAATCGCATTTCCTTCTTTTACTTCTAACCCATTCCCCTATACCGTACCAGTATCCATCGTTATCGCCTGTCGCATGTCGGCAATCCAAAGACGCAAGGAACGCGTTATCGGGAATCGGGTATGCGATCGAATAGTTGGCGCGAGGCACGCGGAAAACGCGGTCGAGGCGGATTCTTCTCCGAACCGTTTGGAAAAAAGGCCGTAAAACTTGACCGATGTGTCAATCGACCGAATGATTTAACACACAGCATATAGGGTAAATGTGCTAATTACTGCGAATTTTTATGCAAGGTAACTTTCAACGCGAAAATCAGCTATTTGAATACAAGATTCAAGTTAAATTATTTTTTTAACAAGTTTTATTACGTTATAAATGTGTAAAAAAACAATTATATCTCAAGAAGACGTATACGTTAAGTTAAATAAATAATTGTTATAAGGTGATGAAATACAGGTATTACTGCGAGTCAAATACTGCGGGAACCCTAATTACTGCGAGCTAAATACTGAGGATGTCGAATTCCATCACTTTTTATTAAATATTTTTTAATAAAATATTATACGAAATACATAAGTGTTATTTAAATTATTATTTTTTTTTATTGCACTTTTTGAACACTTTAATCCACTCTCAACAATAATCAAATATGCCTTCGAACCGACTAAACCTACTCTACAATGTTATGCTTTACAGTTCGCGTGTTCGCAGTAACAGGCGTTCGTGAAATATACTCTGTGGAATATACTGCGGTCATTAATATATTAAATTANTGATAGGCGCATTTTTTCGCGGGAGCATTCCTTCCTAGACCGTTTCCCGGGGGATCTAGACGTTGTTCAGTGAAATATCACTCGAGATAAGTGTGACGCTAGAAAATGATATCGCGCCGCATTGAAAGAACAAACTAGGCCGCACGAGAGAGTTTATTTCCGCGAAATTTATCTTTCGCTTCCTTCGCTATTTCCTATGGCTAGCCCCGTATTTATCAGTCGAAGGAAATGAAAAATAAACTTGGAGAAGGTCGATCGTTTCATGAAATCAGGAAAAAGAACGGTCGCGTCGGAGATTATTTAACGAGGCTGAAATATATGCGAGGCAATTTGTTTCCGACGAATTTGAGCGCAACGAGATTGGCAACGGTTTTCAGCGCCGATGTAGCCGGCAAAAGGTATCGACTAACTTCCCGCTTCCAGTCAATTTCGTACGTGATGCGTGAAAAAGACTTGGAAGCGCGCGAAGTTCTGGCGCGAGTTTCCAGCCGCCGCGCCGGTACGTCGTCGGCGGCGATGCCTTTTCACCGGCTCATTCTCAAAGTGTACGGGGCTGGAAAATTTCTTATAGTCACGCTTCGCGTCCTACTACGTCCGACGTCTCCAACCGGTTTCGCCTCCGCGGCGAAATTTCGCGAAATTATGGATGCCCGCCCAGCCTTCACGGCCCCCTTCGCAAAGGGAGGGAAAACTTTCCCTACGGGAGTTCCCCCGAAACAAAATGCTCGTTACGAGAAAAGATGGTTGCCTTAGAATTATCTGATGTCTGAGCATTGTACCGGATTAAATATTGGACACGGTTCACGCGTACAATTGTTCGAGTCTCGTGCCGGATTGTAAATCCTGATTCCGCGTAAACTAAGTTTTCTCGCAATAAGAAGAAAGACCGATGTACAAGACATTTCTTATCACGCGACCTGTTCTCTCCTTCCAACGCAGAAGACGATCTCTGCATCCTCAGTCCTTACGTAACCAATCAAATTTTCATGTCTCGTCTGTTCGCAAACGTTCTCCGATAAAAGGTACATTATGTAACGTTCGAACCGCCGAAATTCGTTCAACTTTTTTGCTGTAACTCGCCAGCCTTTGTCTCGCGGAAAGGCAAGGTGCACGCCGTGGAAACGAAAAGAGTCGCAAAACGAAGTCGGACGACGTCACACGCTCATAATTTGCCCTGTACCCATAGAGGTGAGCCAGAAAACATACGTATGTGTGCGCGTGTCCGTGGATGAGAACGTGGCGACCACGATTGGTGGGACAGGATGAGACACGACCATAAAACCTTATCAACGTTCATCATCGCCGGTTCAACGGTTTGAACCGCTCGTCACCCAGCGCTCGTTAAACGCTCTACGAGTCGCGACGGCGACGGTGCACCCCGTGGCCCCGTGGTCACGTCGAGACGCTAACAACGAAAAAAACAGGCAGGAAAGGACGAAAAGAGGTCCCTGACCCTGGCTCGGTCGTAAGTTTGCCGAAACGGTCGCGCACCAGTCGCCATGCCCGTGAACCAAGGACCCCAGGGCCCAGACACGTCGGGAATTCGCTCGCCCGATCTTTCGACGCAACTCAGGAATTTTCGTCCGACTTTATAGACACTAATTTCGTCCACGGAAGAAAATTTCAAGAAAGATATATCGACAAATTATAAAGCAAAAATCTGTAAGCGCGAGAGTGTTCGGGTATCGCCACCTAGCTAATGGCATTCCTAATTAGGTACCCTCTAGACATAGACATGATCATTGCAAAACCACATATTGAAGCCTGTGCTTATATCCATTCTCCTACTTCGTGGACTGTAAACTAAGAATTTAGGCTTATATTACATTAAGGTTTAATTTGTGAAGTCTCTATGTAATGAAGCTATGTACATTTTGTAAAGCGGAATAAACCCAGATGGGTTTGAAAATCTTAATAAAAAAAAAAAAATAATAATAATTAGGTACCCGAAATTGCGTCGAATATTCTCGAAGCAGGATCTGCGGCGTAGTTTTCGTAAGGAATAGAGAGATTAGTAGAATCGAGCGTAGAGTACAGATCGCGAGGGGCTGCGTTACTGATACGAATACGAAAGTGTGGAAACGAAGGACTGTTCACCACAAATTAGTAATTTGAATTATTGTAGCCGATGGGCTGAGCCTTTCTTTATTCATTTCTTGTAATTAATCTACTCGGTATTAAACTGTATTAAACTTATAGTTAATTTTAAGTGTTTGTGTAATTAAATCTAGTTTATTAGAGAGAGTGATTTACCAAAAATGATTGTTCGGCCAAATCTTTTCCGATAAGAGCTTACAACTCTTTGTAGCAATAGCTTTGTTCTTTAGTTCTCGATGATCGCAGCATTCGGAAATTGTAAAGATTCATATCTTGTGAACATTTGTAACATTTCCCGTCACTTGTGTTTTTTTGCGTGACACACGATAATTTTGATTATCCGTACCATCGCACCCGAAGCGTACCAAGGATCCCTAAGAATCCGAAGGGAGGGCGAGGTCCTGACCGAGGTTGCCTCCAGCGCGGGTCGCCGAACGTTTCGCGTGTCAATATTTGAGGGATCGTTTAGGACGTCTGGCGTCTCGGCGCGCGGCTTTCCAGGACGTGGAGGTACTTGCCCCGGCGTGCTCGGTCTGATTCACCAGGACGCCGGCGACGACGTCCTGGAACGAGGCATCGTGCCGGCAATTTGCGAGGGTCGTTTACTTCCGTCTCTCAAGGAGGAACGCTCGGCATTCCGGTCGATCAAAGGCGAGAAAGCAGCCAGCAGCAGCGGACTTTTTTTCCTTTCGGCGGAGGCCAGAGATTTCCCTGAAGAGGTTTTGAAAGACGGCCTTCGTGACTCCGCGCGAGCCAACTGTTGGCGCTTGCCAGAGATATCGTATATGCCGGCCATGGCTCGTTCTCGAAGCCGACCAGAGAGAGAGAAAGAGAGAGAGAGAGAGAGAGAGAGGAGGGCCGGCTATGCGCTGTATATACAGCAGGATCGCGGCATATTATCCCGATGCCCGAGGCGGCGTCCCTCTTTTCCCTTCTCTTTTTGCCTCTCCTCTTCTAGCGCGAAAAGGACTCCGACAGGTAGCGAGGCCCTCGGTCCTCCCCGGTTACAGTCCGTCCAAGTGATATAGTCTGGTCATAAACCAATCTTCTCGTGACAAAACCAAATGACATTGCAAAATCGAAATAACAGCTAAAACATCGCACAGTTTCATCGATGAAAGCACTTTTTTCCATTCTATTAATAGCGATATAATCGGATGGCTCGCCGATTTTACGGCCTTACTATTTCTCGCAAAGATCGTAAGCTCTGACACGGCGTCAGACTCGATCACGACATTCTTTCCCATTGGGGTAGAATTTATATTTTACCGTTTGAGACGGAATAAAAATCGGCTTGCCGCAATGGGAAACGAGTAGATGGCTGAAAATAGAATTCCCTATTAAGCGCATCGCTCGCGCAATAGTGATAGTATAGAGTTCGAAGGTTAAAATTGACTCGATTGATCTCTGACGCGAATGGGTATTAAATACGAATGAGAATTCGTTCCGGTCACATTCTTACCAGTCGCGGAATACGAGTATTCAAAGCGCATTAAGTCCATTGACTTTTTGACGATTGATTGAAAAGATTTTTTACTCGTAAACAATTATTCGTGTGAACAAAAATATCAATCATCTATTCTGAGTTCGGACTGACACGAAGCGATAGAATAGTAGAACTTGTGTTCTACGATTTTCGTTTTGTATTAAACGAAGCCTAGTGTGCAGTGAATTGCAAAACAATTTAACGAGTGGTTCTAACTAAAAAACAAAAATGAAGCTATCGGTGACGCACGACGCGCTTTACGTAAATCCTTCCAATGTTAAATTCACATTCCGCCGGCGTACTGTAATGCAAACAGCGGTGCGTGTTAGTCATTCGACCGCCGAAAAGCTAAGCGATCGACGCGTCACAAAAATCGTCGCTGGCTCGAATCCGCGGGGGGCGATTCCGCGTTCGTTCACCGGCCGCTAAAAATTACAGCGTTGCCCGTAACCGTTCGAATCGATGCCGGGCGTCGCGACCGAAAATCCATTCAAATTGGCCGTCGCGTCGTGTCGAAGCCGCGACGGGTATCGCCCGTGCGGAGCTTCGACGTTTGCCGGGATGAATCAGCTCTGATTCACCAGCGTAACAAGGGTGTACACAGATCGAACAATGCGTGGGTAAAAACAAATATAAAAACTAATTGCGAGTACAATGTTAATGAATCTTTCAAAACAAATTATTTGGTTCATACATAAAAATTGTAATTTGACTAAACAAGAATCCTAATATTTTTAATAATACTCAAAACGACCTGTTATTCTTGGACGAATGCCTCAACAAGAGTCAGTTTATTTCCATAAGATAATTGTAAAGTACAACGTTTCGGCTCATTTGTAAGCCTTTATCAAGTGTTAATCTACAACAACGATTAAAAATAGTTAGAAACGGGACACTCTCGCCAACGGTTTAACAGAATCAAACATTTTATAACGTCCAATTAAGACTCACATTATAAAAGGTCAAAAACACAAACTTCATAGTCCCGAAAAAGGCACCATTCAATTAAAATGTCACAACTTAAAATTAACCGAAAAAATCATCTTGTATAAATTCTAACGGTAAAACTACCTAGTCATTCTTACTGTTATCTGTCAGTAACAGGTCGTTTTGAATATTATTAAAAATTCTATCATTGGACGTTAAAATTCATATACAAGAATCCTAATACCTGTGTTAAATGAAATTATATAAAAATCTCGATACAAACAATAACTATCAGAAAATTTCTAAGAACCGAGAAATTGGAATTGTTTTTTGAGGAATGCTCGATTACGTTTGGATTTCTCGTAGAGGCGAGGCAACGCTTTGGTTGGTCTAAACGCACCTTTATAGTGCAACGAATCGCCGTGACACGGCTCTCGTCCGGACGACACCGACGGCAGGTGCACCGAGATCGGAGGAGCGGTTGCATCGTTTCGCGGGCTTCCTCCTCCACCTCCTCCTCCTCCTCCTCCTCTTCGAATGGTGGCGACCATTCGGCGATCATAAGCGAGAGAGGCCTCCGGCGAGCCGAAGCGTGTGCAAGGGAGTCGGCGTCCTCCTGTGTCCGTAGCGTGCCCGGCCACACAGACCCGCGACCCAAGCCGGTTGCATGTGCACCAGAGCTCGTCCAAAGTGCATTCGTGTGCGCACAGCGCACTTAGGCCGCCGCCGGTGCAGTGGACGCATTGCATTGTGAAGTAGCGAACGAACGAACAAGCAAAACCGGGGGTGAGGGAGGAAAGAAAGCTGACGGTGGCGGCGGAGAAGGAGGTGGAGAAGGCGGGGGGAGGTGCAGCGCATGCAGTGGAGCAGACAAAAAACGATGAGCTACGGTGGGGGCCAGACGGGGGGCAAAAACACGCGACGGGCCCCAAACCCAGACCCCTCCTGCGCCGCAACCGACTCCCTTGCTACGTACACGCGATGCGCATCGGCCGCGTCTGTATACGTGTGCATGGCCGCCAGCCTCTCGTGCATGCACCGCGATAGAAGCCGATCCACGGGGGTGTCGAATATGCTGGCCCGCTAGAACCTCCGCGCAGAACGTCCTCGTCGTCGCAATTTTAGTCTCTCGGTTCGCCATCAATTTTTTAGTATAAGCAGTTAATCGTGCTTTAAATTTATTTTTAAAACGACGGAGAAATTCTTGTTTCCCATGTTATAACGTTATTTATTTATTTATTTATTTCACGGGTCAATTGGCCGTTTACAAGTGCAGTGACAATAAAAAAGTTAAAAAAAAGAAAAAAAAAAGAAAATTAGTTAAAGATTTACATAATTAGAAATAAGAAAACGGCTATAAGAATAACAGAAGTATCATGCAATAGGGAGTTTATAAATTATGCATTAAGAAGTATGTACGAAGCTTTCTTCTTATGACATAGATGGAATCATAAAAAATGTCAAACAAGTGACTGAATCTATTGGCTTTAGAAATAACCCCGTTAATTACACTGGAATGACCAAAGCGAGAAGTGAATCTCTCAGGACAGAAGGTTTTGTTCTTGTTAGGTCTGATGTTACGAGAGGAGGCACAGAGCCTAGTTTGTTATAAAATGTGTATAGAATTAAAACCGTGGTTTCGAGTTTGTGTATTCGATTTAAAACTGATTGGCACGGCCGGTGCCCGATATTAACGCGTTAATGACACGGACCTGGGAAGGCACGGCCGTGCATAAATCGGCCTTAATTCGCCGTCATTCCATTACGCAATCTCTCGTCACACGGTTCCGGATTTACGACTGCGTTGTGCAGGTGGACAACGCGTTGTCGTAATCGAGACGCGCGTGCAGGTGCGACCTTTGATACTCTTTTTGTACTCCCGTCGCCCGTTCCCGTCCCACCGGCGCGGCTCGATCCCCGCCGCGTCAGTCGATGCTACAAAACGGCACGTTTCGCAGACAGAAAATATATGGCAATTAACCGGTGTTGTAATCCGTAAATACAAGCTCCAGCCAGACTCGATGGCAGCGTCGCGCCACGCCGATAAATGACGGGAAGTTCCGCGATTTTTGCATTTCAACCGTGACGAATGTCGCGCGGCTAGATGGCAAATGCGCGAACAGCCGACCAGTCGATGTGTAATCGCTGGCAAATACCCGACGCTTGATTCCTTCAAAGCGAAGTCGGAACTGGAAATTGTACATTAATGGCTAGAAATTGAATAAAAAGTTGTAATACCATAGTGAACGCGTCATGTTACTTGTTGCTCGATACAAATGCTAAAGGTTAATAAAAGATTAGTTTTCTTATTACGCTGGCAAGGACGAGGCCAAAGATTATCGTTATGAATTTTCACCGGCAGAGCTGAGTCGCGAATCGGGTTACAAAAGTTCGGGGGGGCCGGGGGTAATTCGAAACTTTTAAAAGGTTACTTCGAAACTGGTCGAAAAACCAATTAAAATGCAAATACCGCCTTCGGGACGGCGGGGACGCGGGAATCCATCGCGTCCGTCCGCCGGACACGGCGCGTATGCATTCTCGAAAAAAATACTCAAACGAAACACACGGTTGTCAAGCCGTTCGCGCCATAAATCATGGCCAATCCCATAGCGTGGCAATTTATATTTTCACCGGCCACGCGAACCCGTGTGCGCGCATTCTATCAAGCGGTCCGCGCGCGCGACGTAAACTTCTGATCGCCGGCGAACAATTACCCGTTAATTTATCATAACGCGGCCGTATAATGGCGACGATGTTCGACAGAGCCGCGGCTCTCGCCCAACACGCGAACTTTCGGGGAAACAGAAATTAATTTTCCCCGCGCCCGTCACGGGCTTCTTTATAAATTATTAAAACTTTCGCGCCAGACTTCTCGGCGCGCGGGATACATCCACCTTTGTCGGCCCCCTCATGAATATGTACCCGCGAGAGACGCGAGGGCCCTGTAACCGGGTGTCGGCAGTTTTTCTTTCCGAGCAGACGCCAACTTTGTTAATCCGCGATCCGGAAACCGTTTTGCATTTTGATATCGCGATGGGCAAACAGATACTTGCTCCCTGTAATGATGAAACGGTAAAAAGGGGAGAGAACCGACCGTGAGGTAGGCTCTTACGGGCCGACTGGTAATCCTTCAACGTTAATTTCATGAAATGCCTGCCTTCGGGGGATTTAGATCCCGGCCAACCGATGCAGAAGATATTGTAGGAAGACGAGCGAAAAAACGGGATGATAAGGGTGCCGGTGGATATAGTTACTTTCAATACACAGCTGTGCTCCCGAGTGTACGTGGTTACACACGCGTTCATGGGATTGCGAAAAATATCTCTTTGAATATCATTATTTCGCTTGACCTCGCATTATTAATGAACACAATTAAAAATTTCTTAGCTTTTGCAATATTAAAATGAGTGACAAAGGATCATAATTTTAACAGTTCCTATATATAGCATTAACAAAACACTGTATAAATTTTACGAGTCTATTAAAAAATTATTACAACTATACTGTGAATTAATCTATGAAATTATATGAAATATTCTATAAAATATTATAACAATCATTTAATGAAATATTGTACGAAATATTAATACAATCTGAAACATTCCATGAATTAACATAAAATTGATATACTATAAATTATTATATAAATTCTACCTGATTGAATATAAAATCTTTTTCGGATAATTGCTAGCAATGGGTAATAAAACACAGAACGAGGTCTCGTAACCTCGTCTGGCAATGAGTTTTTAACATGCATCGCGAATTATATGTAAAGCGAAACCAGACATCGCGGTTGTGAAAAGGAAAAGCCTGTATATGCGGGTCGCCGACTGATGTCATCGACAGATGGTCCCGCATATACGGGTCATATAAGACATCGAAACGTTTTCACTCGCGGCTGCACAATATCGATCTGAAGTGTTTAAGTCACGTGGAACGTTGTGGGGAAATCTCGTTCCCAGGCGATTTTTCCAGCGAGAGGTAGGGACGTCCAAGCAGAATTAAAAGAACGAATAGCCGATGCAAGCTTGTGCAAACGAAATTGCATTATGCATCCCCGATGCGGTTCGACAATTCGAAAGCAGAAGAGATATTTTTCGCANGCAAACGAAATTGCATTATGCATCCCCGATGCGGTTCGACAATTCGAAAGCAGAAGAGATATTTTTTTCGCGTGTAGGAAACGAAACCGTAAAGCATCGTCGTAACGGTGTGTCCAGGGTGAGCGCACAACGGACGTAGACGGCAGACAGAAAGAATATTAGGCGTTCTGCAGAGGGTTCGAGGCCGACTGAAAGGGACCGATCCGGTGGCGCGCATCTTTTCGATATTTTTCTTCGATTTTTCCCGACAGAATCGGTAAGAAGGGTCCGCGGACGGATCGGAGCGGAGGAGCATGGGACGAAATCCGGTTTCCATTTCAACTCGATTCGCCTCTGCCCTTCTCGTTCGGCTGGCCGGGTCAAACACGTGTCTAACCCGCTCATAGGCGTGGAAACTTCACGGTCCTTCGGACGTTGCGAACGCGGACGGATCCCTCTCCCCGAGGGATTCCGTGAAACAAGAAACCGGCTGCGCGTCCGAACTTTCCCTTAGATTTTTATTTCCCCGTTCGATCAAAGGAGAATCGGGGACTAATTCCTAAAGGGAGGCGCGACGGTGGGAACGCGCAGGGTTCGTGAACGTAAAAATCGCGATGTGACGCGACGACGCTAATTAAAGTCGCCACGTCGGGCAGACGATGTTATCGCTCAAAAGCTGTTCTGCTTTCTAATTGTAAGCCGGCCTCTGGAAACGAGGTCGAACAGGCGTCACTCAGCACCCGCGCCGTGCCGTCAACCGCGCTCGCTTATTTTTTATATTTATGAATCGGCAGGAAGTCGTTTTAGTTGAAGACCGTTAGAATATTCATACGACCGATCAGAATTCATGTNAAGCTGTTCTGCTTTCTAATTGTAAGCCGGCCTCTGGAAACGAGGTCGAATAGGCGTCACTCAGCACCCGCGCCGTGCCTTCAACCGCGCTCGCTTCTTTTTTATATTTATGAATCGGCAGGAAGTTGTTTTAGTTGAAGACCGTTAGAATATTCATACGACCGATCAGAATTCATGTGTAACGTATATATGCAGGCGGAATTTTACAAACTACGACGACGACGATCTTAAGTAATCCCGCGTTGATAATTACGCGCGTTTACAAAAAGGTATTCTCCGGTCCATCCAATTACTAGATAACTAGAATCCGAGGGAAGCGTCATCGACACAATTCCAGAAGACTAACACGACCCAGTAGGCAACCCCTTTTCTGAACCGTGCACGGCGGAGCTTCATTTGCGAGATCAGAGAGCAGTTTTTAACGCGGCCTGGTCGTTGACGTTCCGGATGTCGTCGCGGCGACGGCGGCGTGGCGCACGTATCCGTGCATTCATTTGACTACGTGACGGTGCAGAAAGGAGAAAGGGGACCTCCGCGTTCTTATCTTCGCCTTTCTCGCGCTTTGCCGCTCCGTTCCGCGCCGCTTTTCCTATCTGGGTCACAGGACAAAGAGCACGCCCGGAGCTAGGCTCCTACTCGACTAGAGACGCGGCAAGAGAGCGGGATCGCACTCCCGGGAAAAAGCGAGAGAGCCGGCCGGGTCGAGTACCGGGAAAGAAAGACGCGATTCTTGGTAACAGAGCGAGATCTTCCCCGCGACTTTCGCTACGGCTCTTTTTTCCTCCGCGAGCGCGGCAAAAAACTCGCGCGTCGCGAGACTCGGGGAAATCGACGCGGGTATTTATGGAAATAGGATGGGAATAATCTATCCCGGGATGGAGTAAATCGCGCTCGTTCTTTTTAACCCCTTGCCGTACTTTAACGAGTCTGACTCGTGATCATAATTTTATACTAAGTATAAATATCATGACTTGTACTCGTGATCATAATTTTGTAGCAAACGTGGGTATCACGAATTAGACTCTTGGTTATAATCTCATGTCCACCGAGAATGTGCAAGGTTTGTTATGATTATAAGAAACGGAGGAAAACGATTTGAGAATGGACAAGGCCCGAAGTTTTCCGAGCTAAATGGCACGGGAAGGGGTTAAGAGTAGAGATAGCGATCGAAATCACTAACTGTGATTTATCACAGTGATCGTAAAATCACGATCACACCTCGTGATTATATAAAATCACGACCGTGATCGCGATTTTTCATATCGAGTGGACTCACTATATAATATCCATATTTCGTGTTCATATCTACGATGCAAAAGTAACTTTTGAATTTAAAAAAGACATTTTCAATATGATTTTAAACTAATTACATTATGTTACGTTTGTAGTTTTAAGCATTAATATGAAATAAAGAAATCCATAAAGAAATTATTCCTTCTACTTCCATATGTACTATATGCATGTATATTGTACATTAGCGAATTTATGTATTAATATAGTTGTATCTTTCTTTATTACATCCCCAATATTTAATTTTAATGATAATGACATTAATTGTTATGGAACTGTATTAATTGTGAAATTAGAATCATAGATTCACTCTTGCAATATTAATATATT